>QANT01009025.1:0-57330 GCA_003254885.1 Purshia tridentata
AAAAAATATGTTGTTGAATGTTTGGGTAAAAAAAAGAAAAAAAGTTTAAAAGGTTGACATAATGTCATACTATACCGTTTCATACCGAAACCATAGAATATTGGTATGGTATGGTATCATTTTTGAAAATGTCCATACCATACCATACCATACCAGTTAAAAATTTATGGTATGGGATAGGTATGGGGTTCATATCATACCATGTCATACCATGCCCACCCCTACAAGAAACCGTCACTGCACTACCAACGCCTCAAAAAACCCACCGCCAAATAATGCTCATCACAATTTTAAATGCATAAATAAATTATTAACCAATTATTTAAATTAAATTATTCTAACCCCAACCTCAATTCCCAGGTGCTGTAAATTCCAATAGATTATTCAGAAATATTAGGTCCTTTTTTTTTTTTCTATTTTTAAACTATTATTTTTATTACATAGAGAGATCGTACGTGGTCCATAGATTTACTTACTTCTTACAATGTTGCCCTTGCTAACAAAAAAGGAAGGGAAAGTAGGAAAAAATAAAAATAAAAAAGGAAAAAGTTAAAAAGCCTGTACCAGTCGTTGTACTCTACTCTACTATTCCGACTCCGATTTTTATATATTTTTCTTATATTCTTTTTTCTTTTTTTTTCCCTGCAAAAATTGAAAATTGAAAATTGGGAAAAAAAAATCTCCAAAATTTGTTTCTTCACGGTTTCTCTTTGAGAAGCGAAGCCAACCCGGTAACGATCCTCGCTCCTCTCTCAATGCTCTTCGGCTTGATCGCCGGCGGCTGCCACGTCATCGCCGCCTTCTCTACGGATTTCCCCACCGGCGTGGCCCGTTCGACGGAGTTAACCGTCCCCGACGACGGCGCGTGACTCTCAGCATCTCCGAAGATCAACCCAAGGTCTCCTCCGCAATCGCTGAGGCGGTCGTCGTCGGCCTGAGAATCAAACAGTACGGTCGGAATCTCCGAAACGGCAGGAGCGACATCGTTCTGGGGACGTGTGGTGGTGGTTCGGGTTGAGGCAGAGAGCCACTTGGCTCGCATGTACTCGGCTTTGCGCCACGGCGGGAAGTGCATGCCTTTCTTCTTGAGGCTCTGTTTGGCGGCCTCCGATACGATCGAGACGATCTGGCCCAGACGGTCTGACTTGCCGACGAAGATGTACGGCAGCGATTGAAGCACGGCCTTGTAGGCCCCAGTGGATCGAGCCACTTCGAATTCCGATCGGAAATCGATGTCGATCAACAACCTGTCACCGCACTCTAAGATCACATCGATGTACTCGTATTCACCTGATAAAAAAAAAAATCAGAAACTAAATTCATGTAGTTTTTCATTTTAAATTTTAAATGTGATTTTTTATTTCTAATGTGTCTGGAGGCTTATCGTACCGGCAGGGAAAGACGATGACTTTTCCCATTTGGATTTGCAGATTGAAGAATCGTAGCCGAGAGAGAAGAGGCCGTCGGAGACGATCTTTCTCAAATCGTCTTTCTGCTTGTGATTCTTGTTCGCTTCGACGACCTTCGCCGTGTCGGCTAAGAGGTTTCTCTCCGCGACACTCACGCATGGAATCAAGCTCTGATTTTATAACAATCAATCATATTAGATATATGCTTTTTTTGGTTGCCAGGAAACCGGAGAAAATGATAAAGAAAAAAGTTCAGCAATTGAGGCGAAGACTGAAGTTTATATACCTTGAGAACATCGGAGGCATCGCCGCCGAATGAACCGGAGGTGAGGGAATCGCCAAAACCGGCGCCGAAGACATCGAACTCGTCGTCGGAGCTGTCATTGTTGTTTCCGTGGAAGCAATTGCAGCGGTTGCGGCCGCATTTGGCAGTGGTCGGTTGCTGCTTCTCGTTGCTTTCTTCAATGAAATTCTGAACCATTTTCGCCAAGCAAACCGAGCTCGGCTCGAACTCGGGCGTACCTCCTCCATCCTTGCTGTAATTCTGCGGTGGCTGCTCACCAATAACACTACTAGGCGGCTTCTCCGCCGCCGAAGAAATTCGAAGAACGCTCGGGAACTGCCGGTCGAAGAGCCTCCTCAGCCGCGATTTTAACACCGGTGGCTTCGCAGCCGCCGAGTCGATCCGGACCGCCGGTTCTATAAGCGTCTCGGAATCGGTGTCTATCGGTTGGATCTTCATCGGAAAGGGCATAGTGAGTCCGAGAATTCAAAAATGTTTGTTCAAAGGTTTTGGGGCTTTGTACTAGACTTGACTGACGCGCGCCTATATATCTCAGCTCTGCTCTATTTTCAGAGCCTCATTAAACTTTGGGATTCAGAAATCAAAGCCACAGAGACACAGAGACAGAGACTTGCATTTACACCAAAACAAAATTACTCAAAAAAATTATACAAAAAAGTTATAGGAATCAACTCGATTGTGAATTCAATGCCTTCTTCATGCACATACACTTCGTCTTCAGCTACCAAAAAACACAAAGATTTCACCGATTCACCAGTTTTACTCCGACTACAACAAGGTCAATCCACTCCGAAAGCTTGAAAAACTGAAAAATTAAATTGGCAAGCTGTTAAGCTAACGAGTACCGATTCCGATCAGTGTTTATCGTGGAAAACGTGACGGCGATGATAGGAGATACGAACATTGCGTATGGATGTAAATAGTGCGTGGCCGGAATATTCATTTCCGGCGATAGATATTCGCCGGCGATGATGGTGATGGTGGTGGTTACTGGTGAGCTGAGGAACGGAGAGAGCTTGTGACTACTGTGTGTGTGGTATGGGTTTCGCGGAGAGTGAAGGAGTGGTGGGATGGGTTTGAGCTTTTATAGGAGATAGGCGTGGGGCCAGGGGTTTGCTGACTAGGATTTGAGCATGCCATGGTGGATAATACGTGGCAGGGTTGTCCTGAAAGCAGTTTTCTGACGTGGTGAGGGGGTTGGACTTGTACTTGCACGCGCGGGGGTGTAATGGTGATGGGGGCAAATTACTTGCCTAGTGTTGGTTCGTGTGGACGTGTGAGAGATAATTATAGGGTGTGGAGCACTCAGACGGTGTTGGGAGGTGTGCGGCCAAGCTTGCGCGACACGTATTACGCATTTTGGGTAGCTGGGTCGGTTTGGAATTTCGTGATTTAACTGCACAAGAATGTCATTTTGAACCCTTTAATATTCCAAACCCATTTTTGGGGTTCAACAACAACAAAGTTGAGTTAAAAGAAGCAAAAATTTGAGCTAAATACAATTTAATTATTTCTTATTGAAAAAATCTCTTTTTTTGTTTTTCTTCTTTTCATTTTCTGACAATTGTCCACTAAAATAAGTAAAATTTGTGAATATATACATAAATATTAAAAATGTAAACGTAGATACTTAAATTAAACACAAAAAATATGAATAATTTAAATATATTAGTTATTTGTGAAATGTTACTTTTCTTTTTTGGGGTGAAATGCTATTTTACTTTATCTTGTTTGTAGATGCAAAGGATAGGACAAAAAGCCAATTGAAGGAATCTCCTTTTATGATTAAAGAAACTTAAGTTATGAGTACAATCAATTAGTGCCCATTAAGGGGAGCAAACTATAATTTTGAACTGTTTCTTTTCACATCTGGATTTTTGGTTTTCTTCACAATATCATTGGAATTAGGTTAAAAAAATGTCCTAACTTATTATGTACCAAAATTAGTTAAGTTATTTGCAATTCGATCATTGTACCAAACATCAACATTCATCTGCAAATGACCTGAGTTTTTCTTCTAAATTTTAATTATTTTTCATTTTTCATTTTGTTCCAAATGGTATGTATTATGTTTCAAAAGGTCTGGTATAATTTGATACAATTTTTGTATGATAGAGGATCGAGGTCTTTTTGGTAAATTGTTCTTATTGTACCTCTAATGATTCTTGTCAAAAGTGAGAACTTGTAGTTCTTGGGTTTAGAGCATTTACCCTAACACTCAATGTTTTAAGTTTGAATTTTTCTAATCCTAATATCATTAAATGAGTAAAAAAAAAAAAAACCATCATTGCATAGAAAAATATAATTATTTTTAGCTTAAAATTAGCCACTAAAAGTGTATTTAAATTACAATATGCAACACTAGAATAGTAGAACTTTAGTGAAATGAGATCCAAATTACCCAATGTAAATCAATGCGCAATTCTTTGGCCCTATTTTCAACTCTTTACAAAATTTTGGCCATTTATGTTCACTAATGGATCTTTTTGACTAGTCCAACCCAAAGAAATGATAGTGAGTGATGCATAGTCCACAAAGGAAAATGATATCTACTTTCCTTACCGACTTTTTCTTTATTATTCTCGTTTCATAATATAAATTCGTGATCGGTACTATTTTTTTTAGATCTAACTATAAAGATCATTTCTGCAAAAAATTAACTAAATCGAAAATATTTTAGTCATTTTCTTTATTATTCTCATTTCACAATGTAAATTTATAATAAAAACCGTTTATTTTTTAAATCTAACTATAAAGATCATTTCTGTAAAAAATCAACCAAAACATAAATCTTTTGATTATGTAAATATGATTAAATAAACAGACAGTTCTAGTAATAATTCAATTCACTGTTAATTCATTTAGAACAATTATATGATTAAATGATTTTTAATTTAATTAATTTTTTGCATAAATAATCTTTAAATAATTTTTTAGAAAATAAATAATTTTGATCATAAAAATAAATTGTGAAATAAGAATAATAATAAAAAAAGAGTCAATAGAGATTGTAGGTAAAATTCCTCGTTTAGATATAAAAAAAAATTAGTAATAATGCTCTAAAATTCTAACAATTGCTTTAACGAGACTTAATTATATTGGGCTAGACATAGACAAACATGAATTTCACTCGTTATAGATTTGTAATTATGTAATCTTACCATTCCACTAGTCAGAGTGAGTGACGAATGGATGGTTAAAAGAGTTTGACCGTTAGGTTGATTTGATAGAGCTATCTTTGAAAAAACAATGGGAAATTGGAGAAATGGACAAGTGGCCCTTCTTTATTAGCAGTAAAAAAGTTGAATCAAGATTTACAGCGACTGCTAGTGAGCATCAGAGCACGACTCTCTTCTCTTGTACGCATGTCTGGTCAATTCTCATCACACTTACAATGAAGACACAAAGTTATAATTTTGTGTACAAAGTTACATTAACCTCAGAAACAAGTCATCATATTAAAAGCAAACGAGACAAACCTAAAATCTGACCCTTGAAACTATGAATTTTTATCCAAATAATGAGAGAAACTTTTCTGTAATAAAATAAGACTAACTTGGTATCGCAATTTAATAATAATATTTTTATATTTCATCACAGAAATAATTTTATGAAATGTTTTATCTAAATTAACCTCCCTCTATTATAAGAACGTTTTTCTATATAATAATTCATTTATGTTGGTGTCAACATATCAATTAATGATCATCAGTTGATCACATTCTGCAAAAATCGTATAACTTTCATTTTGTATTAGAGAAAATCTAGTAAAACAATACATTAGTATCTATGCATATATAAATTGCCAATGGACAAGATGATATGAAATATAAGTACATAAATTAAAGTTTAGAGTGATTTCAACTATACAGAGAGAGTGAGAATTTCATGAATAAAAGCTTGAGCCTTGATGATGATTTTCTATAGTCTAAATTATACTTTAAATATTTAGAATTCTAATTTGAACAAATTTATCATTTTAGTTTGAGAACATTTTCAATATGATCTAAAATTTACATTTTGTCACATTGGCTGATAGAAATTGTCAATAATATGAATAAACTTACCCTTCATTGTGACCTGACTTCTTATTTATGCTACATTGGTTTTTTTGCCCAATGAAATTTATCGATTAATATGTCAGAAA
Source organism: Purshia tridentata (assembly GCA_003254885.1). Taxonomy (NCBI): domain Eukaryota; kingdom Viridiplantae; phylum Streptophyta; class Magnoliopsida; order Rosales; family Rosaceae; genus Purshia; species Purshia tridentata. Next base: position 5,861 of record QANT01009025.1, read on the forward strand.
TGTAAATTAGAAGACTACATTAAAGGTGTTAGAAAATTTCAAAGAAATTTTAAAAACTTTAGAATTGTATAGACTAGTTATCATGTTGTCCGAGCTGAAATCCCACATGGAATATATTTTTAAAAGAAGTTGATATGAGGTTTCTTTATCCCATGTACTTTAGAAAAAGATAAAAGGATGTGGTATACAAAATTATTCGTGCAATAAGTTTATATTTATAGAATATAATATCAATAACATGCATTATTTTATTTTTACAATATCGATTTCTCATGTAAAATGTAACATTATATTTCATTATAATTATAAAAAAAAAGAACTATTTCCACATAAGTTATCTACAGTGGATGAACTATATAGTAATTTTTGTGTTGTACAATTAATTAATTAGCCTTGCCTTTTATATATATATAGTTTGCCTAATTTGCAGGTTGATATATATGCAAGCTCATTACACATCCACAGTGCATCCCAGCAATGCCTTTGCAACCATGTTTTGAGTTTTGCCGACATTGGCAATATAATTAGGGTGGTCATAATGTAAGCCCATGTACTAATATTATGACTATAAGCTGGTCATAATATTGCATAACAAAAACTGGTCTAGGCTGGTCTAGGGAATTAGCATCACATAGACTATAATGTGAATTATTTTTCATCATTATTCTTTCCATAGCTGTAAAAATTGGCAACAAAATACCTAAATTGTTGTTCAAGTAAACATGTGCCAAAGTTTTCAAATACCTGAGCCTCAGTATCTCTTTTTCCCAAAGTCCAAACATCATTAATTTGATACATTAAAAATACTTTCCATTTGTCAAACACTGGGAGTCTCTTTTTCTTCTTTCATTTATGCTTTAGATGATGAAAAAGCCAAATCTTAAAAGAATTAGTGAAACAAAATCATGTCCCATGGATTAGCACTTCATCACTAATCCCTTGGATTAATTAATTTATTTAATTTCTATGCATGTTAGGACTTTAATGAGGCAACACTATTGATATCACTTTATTACTGAACTTCTTTTGATGATGTTCAATGAAATTATTGAATTTCTTTTCTTCAGACTCATCATTCTCTCTTTAAAGCTTTTGGGAACATGGGCTTGTTATTACCTTTCGGGGACTCAAATGCTTTAAATGTACAATTAATTAATTAATACATTAATTTGCGACTTAAGAAAAAGTAGCAAATTTTAAACAAATTATTCTTTGCTTGGTTAGATACTTTAAGAATTGCAATAGGACAATTAGGAGGCCCTACCTTCATGATTTCAAGGGAGGATTAATTTTGGTCTATGTGAAAGGAGATAAACCCTAATGTAAGTTTCTATTGAACCTTATTTTGTCAAGGATATACTTTAAGAATTTCTCTAGTATTGTGAAGAAAAAAACTACCAAACTAATAAGTAGTTGTTGATCAGTACTGTGTATTAGTTTCCAAAAAATATTTTAACTAATTCAATTATGTATAGCTAATTTTGTTGTTTTATAATTCAATCCAAATCGAATTAGATTTATCTGATCATTGAGCCTTACATCAAAGTTAAATTTCAAAGTTTGGATCAATACCATCATTACATGACTCCATAGGTGTATATATATCCACTTTTTTTTTTTTTTTTTTTTTTNTCCACTTTTTTTTTTTTTTCATTTTTTTCTCATCATTGCTCTCCTCTATCAACAGCATGAACCGAGATGTTTCAATAGTGCATTAACATCAAGTTCATCAAAATTAATCAACCTCAATGTATCTCATTTTCAGATTGATCAGAAAAATACTAGAAAACTGAATATTGACTAGAAAAAAAATAAAACAATAAACTTGGATGTCTGTTTGAATTGTACGCGTAACTCCTATAAGTTATAGATGTAAAATAAATCTCACACATATCAAAAAAATAATATAGCAATATATATAAGTGCATGGGTGATTCACTATATATATATATATATATATATATATACAGTCCTTCTCTAGAGAAGATGCCGACAAATTTTAAAATTTGAGGACGCGAACAAAGGGTGGACAATAGGCGGACAATGTGTGAATACAAAATTGCAAACCTTGTTGCAACACATCAGAACTTGTTATAAACACATCATCTGTGTTCACACACTGTCTGCACTTTGTCCACCCTCCGTCCGCGTCCGCAAAATTAAAAAAATACAGTCATTCTCACCTGAGAAAATCCCTATATATATAGCATTGATGTCTTTTGTGATAAAATATTCACATAATCACTCAAATAGCAATGGTGAAGGTGATACAATAGAGGTGTTGTTGTATGCATACATTTCTCTTATCAAATTGTGTTGATCATTACTTACAACTTATTGAAAGACACGACGAATTAATTCTCTATAACCACACTACTAGAGAATGCATGTTCCACTATATCATATCCAATTAATTATTAAAAATTCAGATAGACCTATTTATAAGAAACCCATATTATAAGGTTTCGTAGTAGTAGGTTCAATTATCTAATCAAAATTAGTCTGAGATTAGTTAATTACTCATTCATTTTAGAATTAAGAAAGAGATAAACGACAAGAAAAAGTTGAAAAACAATAGGATCGGAACACCAAACACAAGTTAAGCAGTTTGGCAAATGGCTAAATAAAGAAGAAAAAGTTGGATATGATCTGACTAATTAATTAATGGTAGTACTAATAAACTAACTTTCTTGCATATATATGTCACTTTTCAATTTTCATTTAGTCATAACAGTTGAAAAGGAGGTCTATGAATTGCATGGTGTGTGTGAACTGGGGCCTTTCAGCTCTTTGTGTTTATGGTTCCTGGTAGATGAGAGGTCAAGTCCTCACTGTGCACAACCCTACAATAATGCAGTACTAAACTACTAATATAACTATAATTACATGGATTACTATATATATGGCAAATTTAATCTGAGATTTGTAGAATCTAGTATCACAGAGGTTGTGACTTGTGACACTTGACCATAAGTTGATATGAAATAGATGAATGCAAATTATTCATTTTTATTTGTATTTATGTCTAAATTATGTTGTCTGAAATTTCTATTTAATCATTTTTCTGATATAAATTTTAAATACTAAACTGTAAAGTCACCAAATAGTGTTGACGTCATTCATTTATTGATCTGGGGCCATTCTCAGATACGTTTAAGATTTAATTGATTTTCTAATATTTCCTATTAGGTACAAATGTGAAAGAAAGTAAATGATGGGGCATACATTTTACTATTTTAGTAGTCTAAATTTATATTGTATCATGCAAATTGTACACTAACGTTTTCCTAAATTGAAACTTTGTAGTTTGTACAACACAATTGTTAATTAGATTTAATATGCTCAGGATTCTTAGCAAGTAACCTTGGCTCTTTAAATAACAACTCTACTCTATCTTTTTAATCATTGATGCACTTTCATTTAAGAAACTAAAAACTACTTCGTCAAGCAAAAAGAAAAAATATATAATGAGTTGTGTTCATAGAGAAAATGATACTTATTTTAATATATAGGATACGTATCATAGTTATTAGAGTATCTCCAACCCTTTCTTAAATCTCTCACCAAATTTAAATTTAGGTAAAAATGATATAAAACACAATTCCAACCATTTTCTAAAATCTTCGTAATTAAATTTGGGATTTCTCTAAAAAATTTCCAAAATCAAGTAGTTGTTTCCCAAATTTAACTTTTTCCTTAAATTTATCTTCACATTTGAAGGAAATATAGGAAAATGCTCTTAAATGATACAAAAATTTTATTTAACAATTAACATATATAGCAGTGAATCCATTTCATAAAATATAGCCATCCTTCTTCTAAACTCTCTCTAATCCCCTCACATGACCAATGAATCAATTAATACATTGAAACTTCATTTTTTATGGCACATATACTTGGAAAGCTGACCTAGCTAATCCTCCAATTCTTGTGCTGGTCATATATATATCATGCTTGTGCTTCATGCACAAGGTTTTGGATTGTAGCTGGGATTTACTTTTCTGTTTAGGTGACTTTCAAGAGAGAGAGAGAGAGAGAGAGTGTGTGTGTGTGTGACGCACTACTAACTAATTTGTAGAACTCCATTCCTCTAACCCACTTCAATTTTCAATAATGCAAATTAACATATATGGTTATGATATAGAAATTTTTATTAATGTGTGTACAAATTAAGAAAAGAGAGGCCAAATGACGAGGACAATATTAATGTGTTATATATATATGTGGGTGAAGAGTGTTTATTTAAGTAAAGATTACATCCTATATATTAAATTAAAGTTGGATCAATGCAATACCCAATTGCATTATTAATCAAACCCAACCCAACAGATGAGGCCAAATAAGTAAATAGAGGGATGTCAATGTCATCATATTAAAATGCCAACATTGGTGACCATCCTGCAGAAGCTACCTACTAAGAAAAGCCTCATCTACTATGTAACCACTTAAAGTAGTACATAGAGGGCATATGTCACATGTACTACATTACTGTCATTGGCCTATCTTCCTCTAAAGGACCACATCTGTTGGCCTACCAAACCCCTATTCCCTATTAAACTATTCAAATCTCTATCTTTCTTTATTCACCTAGCTCATAATTCTATATACCAACATATATAATCATATGCTTTGCTTTACTTTGCCTTAATTCCCTTATTCTCCAGGCACAGTGCTGCTATGGGCTCAAAGATAATATTTTTCAGTGATCATTATCATGTTTGATTGATCTAGTACTAGTGCCTTGTTATATGCTGTATTAAACTCAATCTTTGCTTATGTGGGATTATCCCCTTATTTCTTTCACAATAATTAATCGTTTAACTAACACGTGAACAAATAGTTGTAATATATAACATCATATTGAACCTTCACAAATCGCATTCTTGCAATTTTAGCCGATGCATAGATATCTAAGCATAAGTTTGTTTGCATTGCACACTGACTTTGTCAACATATCTGAGGGCACAGCACCTCTCTTTCTTTCCTTTTTTTTGGCCAGGAGGGCACAGCACCTCTTGATTATATCATTCATGATGGGGAGGTGCATCATGTAATTCATAAGCTACATAATAATAAGAGAGATATATCTGTTTGTTTATATCAATTACAACAAAGTTGGTGCCTCAACAATTAAAATTTTCTTAGCCTTTTTTTTAAATGATAGATGATGATTGATGAGGACATAAAGGTGCTTGATAAGGAAAGCTATAAATGAAATGATGGCTTTGTCTTTGTCCACCCAACACCGCAACCCATCTGTTTGGACCATTAGGGTTATATTCTTATTCTGGGTCCCTTTTTTTTTGGGGCAAAAGCCTACCTGAGTGGATATTGTTTCCTTTATTTGTTTATTATTACCATTTTTGATGAGGTTTAGGTTACTATGTTGCAAACTTGCATTATTGCATAATTAACTGCTTCATGATGATGTTTAGCCTGAGGGTTGAAGAAGTCCAGAATGATGAGGTTAATGGGCCATGTGGGGTTGATATAGTAGGGCCTATTGTTATGATACCAAGATATCATCAAGTACCAAATGCATCACATATTTTCTTGATATGTTTCTATGATGCACTGTTTAACTAACTTTTAACAATTGACCTAAGGTTAAATTTCAGCCATTCTCTCATCAGGTGCAAAGTCTTGAATAAATTTCGGACATACAATCACTTATAAACTACATGTACTTGATAAATTTAAAGAATTTACACATAGAAGACGAAACTAGTTAATTAACCAACAAATTAGGGTAACTTGACAGAAGAGTTAGAGTTTAAGGAATGAAGTGAACCAAATTAAAATTTAGAGAGCAAAATCAGATTTGAATGGTAATTTTGGGAGCAATGCTGTAATTAAATTATGTGGTGTTGTGAGTGAGACTAGAGAGTGATCGAATTGAAAGGTCTCCAAATAATTGCCAATCGTAGCAGGTGATATATGGGCTTTCAAGTCACCTCCAAAAACTTTTTGAATTGTGTTGGCAATTGGGCATCAAAAGTGGGCCCGGTGAATTATGAAGAATTGGAGTGTGATAGTTTGAGCCCACCCTCTGGCTTGCACTGAGGAGAAAGCAAGTACTGTGATTATGTCACTCACACACCCATTGCCCTTTTTTTTTTTAACTCAGCCACTCCTCTTTTCCTCATATATTTTAATCAAGTGACCAAATCAAGTTTACTCCTCATATTGATTTTGTAGCTCTCTCCAATTTTTAGTGGAAAAGTTTTCAAAGCTCCAACTTGGGTTGCTCTACATATTTCATGTTCACAAACAGTATATTATTGTAAGTTTGCTCTAATAAATATGAGAATTTTACTATTTATGTTATGAGTTTCATATGCATATTGTGATAAGAGAATACATACAAACAGTACATATAAATTTTTATCAAATGTGATAATACATGCACATTTAGTTGATTGTCCATCTTCTTCACTCTTTGATGTATGTTTCAACAAACTACAATAACTCAAATGGGAAGTAGGGTTCATTTTCTTTTAATGAAAGAAATTAAAATGAAGTCCAAGGGATACCCTTGCTCTTTAATGCATTACAATTTACAAGTCATCTGGACAAATGGACTTGTAGATTGGACAGTGGGATGTAGTACCTCTACTATACTCTTTCTTTGTCTTTATTAATGGTGAATGTATAGGCTAAGTATAGCTTAATATTAAACTAATTAATCTAGTATGAAACATGACAAAAGGGAAGTTAATCACATTGACCACTAGTGCCCAAGTTGTTTGACTAATAGTGGGTTGATAGATTTCCAGGGGATACAATCAATCTTGCATTGTTACTACTTGCTACTTAAAAATGAACAACTTGGATCTGTAACTTTTATTGAGCATTAAGATTATCAGTTTGTAGACCCCAAAATCCTCCTGGCCTGAGACTAGTCAAGTCCCAAGAAATAGGGATGAAAAAAGTACTAACTACTGCATTACTTTCATATTTCTGTTATCATTATTGCTCAGGCATTGTTGAATATTTACGTGGGACAAACCATATGGGAAGTTTCAATTCAATGAAACACAATTGTAAAGAAAACTTTGCACAGATTGTGATGGCTAAGCATATCCAATCCTGAAAAACAAGCTATTAGTTTAATGACATATCTCTTCCTGATGATGAAAGAGATCTTAAGTTAAAATCTCTCTCCCTCTAGATAAAAAAATTATAAAAAAAAAAAAAATTCTAATCCTCAGACCAAATATAAAGAAAGTATATCCCATTTCCATGGGCAATGCTACCATGAGTTGGGCCTTGTGGTTGTTGGCGTTGGCCAATTGTGTTTCTGAATAGAAAACTCCCTGGCTTGGTTATAACTTGTATCAAATCATTCAAATGTAGCAATGGGTTTCCCAGGCATTTAACCTAAACACATATTACGAAAAAAGGGGAAGAAAAATGGCTCATAATAATGCAACCATAAACCAATTGTTGTTTCAAACTTTCAGTGTCATTCCTGATAATGCATGTTGTAACAGACATGATATCTACTTCTCTATCAAAATTTTAATCCCCTGGAATAATCACCTTAATATAAAGAAAAGAAATGAACAGAAATGGAAAGAGTTTTACAGTCCTTTCCGGAAACTGTTTTTTGTATTCATTAATGGTATTTATGGATGAAATAAGGAAGAAAAGTATTTAAAACAGTATTTCTTTGTTTTTTTGGTCTAAAACAGTTTTTTAGTAAGAGACAAAACTTCTAAGCTTCAGCAAGGGGGAGGATGAGAGTGACTAAGAATACACAGTGTAGGCACTAAACAGTAACTTGAAAATGGTTCCATCATTGTTGATCATGCTTGATTCAATTTCAGAAACATATCAAAACAGATATTATAAGATTAATAAGATAAAACAACACAAATGGTAAATTATTTGTGTAATGAACATAAAACATTATTGACCAAAAAAAGAACTTAAAACATCTTTGCCTCTAAAGGATACAGTTCTCTTAGCACCAAGAAAACAAAAAGATACAGTTCACTTCATATCACCCTAACACTAAGCAGCTTCATGACAACAAAATGCTTTCGTCAACAAACCAGGCAGCTCAAGTGCCATAAATTTATAGTGGGTTTTGAAGCAGGGTCCCAGGGAGGTCAATACAGGAAGATTGAATTACCTCCGGATTACCCTCCTTTTTCTTTCCACCCATAACCAAATTGTATGACTGACAGCAATGCAGTTCGATAGATGACACAATCAAGAAGCATCAAGAAAATTCTTGCAGTCTAAATCCAGTTTTCAAGGAACATTCATAACCTGGATGGACTGCAAGATGTCCGAGACAGCAATGACAAGGTCACCTGATTTGATCAAATTCCTGGCCTTGAGCAGCGAGAAGGTTTTATTAAGGTTGCTTTCCATATCATCAGAGAAGCTCACACGAAATGGTATCAGACCCCACTGTAAGTTCAGACGCCTCCGCACAGATGTCGTGTTAGTAAAAGCAAAGATTGGGCAGTCAGGCCGGCAGCGGGAAAGGAGAGATGCCATGTGGCCTGTCTTTGTGTAGACGAAAAGAGCATCTACTTCTAAATTATTAGCTGCAAATCACAATTCACATCAAGATATGGTTCACAACTTCGCATGCAACAAAAATATTGACAAGATTTATTTACTTATTTTTTAAGGGAGGTCTAAGATATGGGTGAGGCAATTATAGAAAAATGATAAGATACCAGCCACACATAACAAACTCAAGGGGAAAAACCAAAGGGCAAACATCAACATTATATGGAATTTATTCAGTAAAGTAAACCCTAGATTGTGGATGCAATATCCAGATCAGCATACTAAAATTGAGGTCCTCTATTCAAATACTATAGTAACCAATTCTTCAATAGTCTTTCTGAAAGAACAAAAACATAAGTATATATAGTTACGAACAAAACAAGTAACAACCATTCCTGAACACATGCAATATTGGACTCAGAATCTCATCAAAAGAGCCAGTATGCACCACAAAATACGTTACTACAAGAGGAAAGGATATTAAATGAGGACATGCAAGAATGAGGAAAACATTTTGGAAATAAATAATCAAGATGTAGTAATCTGGCAATCAAATGTATAAACTATATTTAAATGATGTTAGGTGATCATCTCAACGTTTCTGTTATTTACTAAGACCAACAGATTTATATTACACTTATTGGTAATCCTGGTGAAAAATCCATCCAAGCAGAAAACAGGAACTTCTTATATCAAGACTCTCAGTGCAGATCTGCTGTATTTACCTTTTAGTGGTATGAACCCAGGGAGTTCCATACCATAAAACAATTAAATACATAATTCATGGATATGAGCTGACTACTGAGCTTCGCTCATTTAGAAACATGTTTTCCGAAACTATTAACAGATATCAATCAAAGAATGCTTACCCATCTTGGCAGCAGAAATGCAAATCTCCTCTGAAATTCTGTCTGAAAATGAAGATCCAACAGCTGGGAGTTCCATAGCTTCATGATGTTTCTCTTCTCTCCACCACCTCTCTATCCTCAGACTAACACTTCTGAGAACAGCCAATGACTTCTCTGGGAACAGGCCCATAGCCGACTCACCAGAAAGCATCAAAGCATCAGCTCGCTGCCTCACTGCTTCAGAAACATCAGCCACCTCGGCTCTAGTGGGTGTAGGATATTCAATCATAGATTCGAGTAGTTGAGAAGCAACAATGACTGGCTTATTTAGCTGCCGACAAACTTGAACAATCTTTTGCTGGGCTGATGGGACTTGTTCCAATGGTATCTGGGCACCAAGATCTCCTCTTGCTACCATTGCTCCATCTGATGCTAGAATGATTTCTTCCAAGTTCTTTAGTGAGTCAATACTCTCTATCTTTGCAATGACAGCAATATCGCTGCATCAACATGATCAAAATCTAATCAGCTTAAATGGGCAACACATGTTAACCATCTTGGGTATAAAGACAACTATCAAAATAAAACAAAAGGAATGATATTAGTCTCAGAAGCTCTAATAAGTGGCAGTTAGATACATTAACTTAAATAATTGAATTAAACTGAATTTTACAACCAACACATTCAGAAAAATTTCACCAACCACAAGCCCTACAGATACATGGTCAAATGCACATAGTAGGTGAAAACATATCAAAATCTCTTAACAACAAGAGAACCAGCAAGGAGCAGTCTATAGTATTAAGCCAAACTGGGTTTATATATTTACCTATCTCGAGATCGTGCAGCAATATAGCTTTTGAGATGATTAATCACTTCAGCAGACTTGACAAAAGATACAGCAATAAAATCAACACCCTCCGCAATCCCAAAATCAATGTCCAACCAATCCTGAATACAATAAAAGTTTGAGTATGAGACCAAAAGACAAGTCTTGTCACTTACGAAATACTTCCACAGAAACAAGAAGTAAATGAACATGCAGTTCATCATAATTTTAGCAATCCCAAGCTGACAGGCATTCAAATTCAGCACAAATGAAAACCTAAGAGAAGGAAAAGAATGAGAAACCTTAGAAGAAATCGTGGGAAGCATGGCATTGCGTTCTCGGACTAGACTCCCATCCCTCCAGAAAGTCAAATTAGCCCGAGGCAGCAACAACCCGGGATCAGTACATCGGCACTTAACATCTGGACCAATCTTCTCAATCACCTCAAACCTCACCATCCCACCATCCACAAGCAGTTCATCCCCCACTTTCACATCTACATCACATTACATCAAATTCCATCATCTCAATAACAAAATAAAAAATAAAAGTAAAAAGATACAAAAATAATTGGTAATTTAGTTAAATACCTTCAGCAAAACCATCATAATTGACATTAATGGTGTTCTCTGGGAGAGTAGAACCAAAAGCTCTGACACTAAAAGTCCATATATCACCATCCTACACATACCAAATGAAGCTAAACAGTAATGAGTAGGCAGCATGAAAAACACATACACATGCACATGCACACAAACTGTTTGATTCATTGACTGAGAGATAATTGAATGAAATTGAATTTGGCGACGGACTGACCTCGGCTTTAACCGAAGAAGCGCCGCCGAGATCGCCCATGTGAATCTCGCTCCCTTCGGTGTCCATCATGATGGCGACGGCGTAGCCCTTGTCCTCGTTGAGGCGGCGAACGCGGTCGATGACGGCGCGGTGCCAGTCGCGCGTGCCGTGGCACATGTTGATGCGCGCGACATTCATGCCGCCGACAGCGAGGGACTCGAGCTGGTCGAAGCCGCAGGTGGCGGGGCCGATGGTACAGACGAGCTTGGTGCGGCGCGTGCTCCGGAAGCCGTTCTCTCGGAGCTCGGTCTCGGTGACGGCATCGACCTCGATGGAGGAGCTGGCGTAGTCCTGCGGAGCAGGGGATAGTACCCCCGAGGAGGAGGTGCCGTTGTCGGAGACGAGTACAGAAGGTTCGCGATCTGAGTTGGAAGAGGAGGCTCTGATTGAGAGGGTTGGAAACGGCGTGGTTCCGGTGGTGACCGGGAACCGGCGGTTGTAGGTGGTGAGGAAAGAGGACTTGAAGGAGGAGGAGGAATGCTGTTTGGGGATGGTTAAGTTGGATGGAGTCAAGAGCTGCACAGACTGAGACATGGTTACCGGAAGGAATGTACGGTCACGGACACAGCGTTTGGGGCTTTAAAACGAGTGTGGGGCGGAGTTACCCAAGACAACACCTTTCAGCTTTGGAGGTGTCTCCAAACTCCAAAGTGGGAAATGTGGGGGCTGAGAGACATAAGATCCGGTACCGTTTTAGTGTTTCTATCTTTCGCTGACGTGGTGGAGGCTTATTAATAGGATATTCGTCGAATTCGGTGAGTAGTTTTTGGTGGGGTTACCACGTGGGATTTTTCATTGCGTGCTCGATTTGGACACGTGGATGGACTCGATGTGTTTCTTTCCACCGCGTATTTATATTTCTGCCGGGAAGTTAGTGATCAAACACATATTCAATAGCTTCCTAACCATTAATTGCCAACTCGTCCTAGCCAATGTTCATTTTATAACATACTCATTTGATTATCGAAGACTCTTTACTATACACCTACTTTCTCACCTAGTTGTAACACTTTTATCATTTATAAGTCCTACTATGTTAGCCAAATAAATTTAGTATAGTACTTATATGTTTTGTGATAATATCCTCCCTTTTTTTGAAACTTTAACTGACAAAGTCAACGAAAACAAACAATTATGATAAAAAGCTCAATAAACCCACTCATACAACTATCTGCCGGGAAGTTAGTGATCAAACACATATTCAAGGGGTCGGCAATGAGCCGGGCCGGGCTTCGGGCGGGCCTTGGGCTTCAAGGGGATGGCCCAAATCCCGCCCAAGAGACTTTTGGGCTGGGCCGAACCGGCCCAAATTTCGGACCTAATCGGGCTTCTGGCCCAATGGGTTGGGCGGGCTTCGGGTGAGCTTTGTGTGGGCTTCGGGCCTTGGGCTTTTTGGTGACCCCTTCAATAGCTTCCTAACCATTAATTGCCAACTCGTCCTAGCCAATGTTCATTTTATAACATACTCATTTGATTATCGAAGACTCTTTACCATACACCTACTTTCTCACCTAGTTGTAACACTTTTATCATTTATAAGTCCTACTATGTTAGCCAAATAAATTTAGTATAGTACTTATATGTTTTGTGATAATATCCTCTCTTTTTTTGAAACTTAAACTAACAAAGTCAACGAAAACAAACAATTATGAGCAGCATTTATCTTTCCATCTTTACGTTGCACCGATATTATCCTTAACTTAATTATTTAAATTTAACATAGATGATAAAAAGCTCAATAAACCCACTCATACAACTTGGACAATCATTTATCTAATGAAAAACTGTACTTAATGTATAATTCTTAACAACGGTCTAGTGAGCACCTATCTAGACCGAAAAGAAAGTCATTTTAATGTTTAGTATAGCCTAGGTCATAAGATCAACCTTATTGTTCAATTTATCATGTAAAAAACTTTGTGATATACAAGTACAACCACCGCCTTAAATCACAAGGTAAGTATAAACTACAATTCATCTTGTATTCAAAAACATAATTAAAGAAAAAGTGCTTATATAGTTATATCTCACCACTTTATCTTATTTTTTCACCAATTTTATTTTTATACTCCATATGAAATTTTTAAAAATAGTGTGAATAATAATAGTTTAATAAAAATTTTTGATTGTTACTCTCATCTTGAATTATTTGATCTGCTCCCTTATTATATTTTACATATTATATTTTTTTAATTTAATAAAAAATGTAAAAATAAAGTGAATGACAAAATAATAAGATATACTGGAAATATAAACACTCTTAAGGAAAAACGATAAATAAATCAGCACGTACACGTCATCAGCCGAGAGTCATATGCCCCAAAATGGCTCTCAGTGGCCTCCAACACCTCTTCAACGAATAACAACCCAATACAATACGCTTTCTTTCTTTATTACCTTCACACAAACACAAGCATTTCATCATACACGAGATTGCAGCAAAGCAACCTCTGAATTATAATTTCTGGAACCCCAAACTTGTCTTCCAAATCCAAATCCAAATTAAATTTAGGGTTTCTCTGGGCTCCAATCCCTTGCATCCCCAACCATCCGAAGATCAACTTCAACCTTCCGCCAATATACGAATTCAGGTTCGATCATTTTCCTTTCCCACTTTGTTATTCTTGAAAAAATTTGTTCATGGATCTGCTAATTTAGGTTCGAATCCACGTGAATTAATTAATTCTTGACTATTGATTGCTCGATCTTGATTCAATTATTTACAACTCATATGTATGTATTTTTATTTTATTTTTTGGGTGCTGTTTGATTTCAAATTTACTGGGTAAGATTTGTTTTTCATGAATCTTGGGTCTTTTAGGTAAAGTTTTGATTTCTGGGTTGAAGATAGAAGATGGGAGCATTCATGTCGAGGTTTTGGTTCATGTTGTTCCCTGCAAAAGAGTATAAGATAGTGGTAGTTGGGTTGGACAATGCGGGGAAGACCACTACCCTTTACAAATTACACTTGGGAGAGGTTGTTACTACCAACCCAACTGTAGGCAGCAACGTCGAAGAGCTTGTCTACAAGAACATTCGCTTTGAGGTACCATAACCATCTCTTTATATTTTTCTTTTGTTACGGGTTAGTTACCTGTTTTTCGATGTGTTTCTCGATCAAGTTTGTGATGTTAAACGTATCCATGTTACTATTGGTCAAGGGGGTTCTCTGTAATGTGTTTATTGGGGTTGATAATGACAAAGTGAGCATCTAGGAGTAACTGATACTCGCCCTCTATCACCTGCTTTTCCCGCACAGCTATTGATAACCCTGTCCGTGGCAATGCCTCTGTTTGTGGTAGTTAATCCTGATGTAGTCATTAATACCACCCAGCAAACACATTCCAATGAATTCTTTGGTTAATTTGGGAATCTGTGAGCATTAAGGGGATGAAATCTCTGGGTAAAGTTGCTGCTGTTAATATTATTGATGCTATATTGGGAGATTAATGACATGACAGCACAAGTCGTTTGCCCTTTGTGTTTGACTGAATATGGCACTGCATGTTAAAACAACAATCCACATGATTAATGATCCAGATTGACAGTTTGGCAACATCACATGTCAAGCTGGCCGGCAAGAAAACATTTTCCTATATATAGAGAAAGAGTTAGGGATCTAGTAAAATAAGTAACCAATCTTACACCATTAGAAGTTGCATTAAAACACTTCAACATCAGGATTATGACAGCTAAAATCTTAACCATAGAAGTATATCTAAAGGTTCAAGATTGATTACCTATATTAACTACTTGCTTTACTTACTGGAACCATGTGTATAGAATTTCATAGATTTGATTTTGTGATTTCTGAAGGAATTACTTTTGGATAAGGCATATTCTATTGTCCTTTATGCAATTTTTAATATATTGTGATTCCCCATATTTATGAACTTTGCTGCACTAACAGAACAAGGAACAATATGAAGTAAATTGTAATTGTTGAGAGATGCATCTAACACTACATGAAGCATGAAACTTTAACATTACTTACCAAATGAGCATGTAATTATGACTTAGTGTTGATGATCGGAAGTGTATAAATGAAATTGAATGTTGTACTTAGAAGATGCTTGCCCAGCTTCATGTATATAGACATTGTTGGTCTGGGTATGAATGTTTGTCATTTGAACACATTGAAATTTTTGAACTACAGCATTTAGGTTGTTGTATAGTGTATACCCTACTTCAGTCAAGCAATACCGGTTGTGCTCACAGATTTCTTTTATTTTTCATTTCATTTCATTCTCTTCATGAAGGAATTATATCGTATATAGGTTTATTTATTGTTGGATGATAAGAGCTAAAGATGGTACCTGCCAATCATGTTAATGACAGGTATGGGATCTTGGTGGGCAAGAAAGACTGAGGACTTCGTGGGCAACATATTATCGTGGAACTCATGCTATCATTGTGGTAATAGACAGCACAGATAGGGCCAGGATTTCTATTATGAAGGATGAACTCTTCAGGTTGTTGGGACATGAGGATCTCCAACATTCAGTCGTACTCGTTTTTGCAAATAAACAAGACCTCAAGGATGCCATGACTCCAGCTGAGATCACTGATACCCTTTCTCTTCACAGCATTAAGAATCATGACTGGCACATTCAAGCCTGCTGTGCCCTCACTGGAGATGGGTTGTATGACGGTCTAGGTTGGATTGCCCAGCGGGTTACTGGGAAAGCCCCTAGTTGAAGGGGAACAGAGAAGAGATTTTTCATATATTTGGGTTTCAAGTCTGAGTGATGTAAAAGCCTCAGATGTGTATCATCAAACTCCTTGCAAGCGAGGGAAAGAAAAAAAAAACCCAGAAAAGGTTCTTGCAAGCTATTTCTGAGCAAATTTGTAGATTGTTTCCAATTTCAAATGCTTCAAATATTTACATTCTGAATGGAAGAACTTCATTAAACAATATGATATGCCTGGAAAACTGTTATGCTCTGCCAGTGCAATTAAACTCCTTGCAAGCTGGGGTAAAAATATAAAAAAAATATAAAAAGGAAAACCTAAAAATGATGTCCTTGCATAATATTTCTGAGCAAATGTGTAGATTGTTTCTAATTTCAAATGCTTCAAATAGTTGCATTCTGAATGGAAGAACTTCATTAAACAATATGATACGCCTGGAAAATTGTTATACTCTGCCAGTACACTGAACCATTTTAATTGAAAATTTGTTACACTCTGCACAACGATACCTTTCATTAAAGGCTTGCCAATGAAAGTATTGTCATAAAATTGTCATCTGCACAATGAAGCATTTAGTGATACATTTGCCAATAACAGAAATAATCTAAATCTGTGAAATGTCTGAATTGAAGCCTCTATGAATAAATGCTAATGGAAGCCAGGAACTAGCTATGATCAACACAGGATCCAGCATCTCCTAACAATCCATATTTGTGAAACGTCTGAATTCAAGCCTCTGTGAACAAATGATAATGAAGCCAGGTGCTAGCAATGATCATCAAAGTATCCAACATCTGCAACCTTTTGAGTCTTGGGGGCCTTCAAACCATCTATCCCACAATGGATTAAGGGGGCCATGGGTTCTGTCAGTTCAAAGTAAATAACATCATCAGAGAAGGATAGCAAATTTAAGAAACAGTGCAGAGATTTAGAATAGAGGTGTTACATTGGGAGTAGTGGATCGGGCCTTGTTTCAACATTACTTAGTATTCTGGAGTACAAAACAAAATTCGGTTAACAAATTGATCGTAGTCAAAACTAGGTGTCTGATAAAAATCAAATACTCAAGTATCTTCCATGCTTACTCCTTGCATGCAGTTGATGCCTTATCTATCTTTTCAAGTTGTTCCAGCTCTTCCTGCACAAATGAGTAAAATGAATAAAATCCATTCAGTAGTCTTAAATTTCCCATTATAAAACAATAACCATTATGGAGTCAAAATTTCCTAATTGTATATACAACTAGGAACGCCTTTGTTTACCAATGAGTTCTCTCCCTCTTTCAAAGGTGAGTCCCATGTTCAACCTGCTATGGATGAGGGTTTGCTACTTATGAGTTTGGCACAGAGAGAGCTCGAAGAAAGCTAATAAATGTTGATAATGGAAATTGCTAAGATGTATTATAGAAACATTTGAGAAGCCAATTAGTTCCAAAAGTAACAAAGTTCCACACTGATGCACAAGAAAACATTTCAAACTTAAAAGATAAAAGGTTATGCATAATTTTTAAGGTTCTCTCTCCACTCTCTCCTCAAGGACCAAGGTGTCCTACACAATTGGTGGAAAAGTGAATCACAAACCTCAAGCATCTATAACCTTTGCTTACCAAGAAACTAAGAAATAGTATATGGAGTTGCCTTTTTGGATAATTTTTGAGAAAGATAAAATTGTAACTAAACTCTCTTTTTTCAGAGGGGGTGGAGTGAGCAATTTCCGGTGGTAATAGAATCACATTTCATATGTTTGCTTCTAGCGGGGTCAACAGTGAATCAACAAAATATTGCTTCGCTATGTAGGTCAAGCTATCAACAAGGTTTTGCTATAAAAAATTTGTTATCCAAATGCTATAGTTCCAGTTCACATCATTGATCGCACCCATGTATGCAGTTGCTCGTACAAGGAGGAGGGGGAGAGGGGGGGGAAGAGAGGTTTAAAAGTTCAAGTTCCCAAGAGGTTAAAAAGCCCCAACATCAATGTACTGACTCACTCCGTCATCAATTCCATTTTCTTTTTGCTCCCTAATTTTCAGTTATCAAATTTCATAGGTCACACCTTTTTCAGAATACAGTATATATTTGTAACTTATTTTCACTTATCTTCAGCAATACCCCTGGTCAACTTTTCAACTTAATGGACTTTTGTCTTCAAGGAGCAACTTGAAGACAGAAAAAACAAACATGCCTTGCACAGCATTTGAAAATAAAGCAATCATCAGGAACACTATCCTCAGAGTTTGGTGCCTAAATGAATCTTGATGAAAACAAACACAGGCAAATGGATACCTTACTGCACCTACTGGGTCTTTCTGACTTTCTTTGGAAAGAAGTGTTGTTCGCTCACTGATCAGTGATCACCTCAGATATAATTATTCAACAAACCATAACTCAAGTATTTAGTCAGCTACGGAATTCAAATTGTTCAGAATTTGATCAGTTACAAAAAAATGAATAGGCATGGGAGGGTCAGCTAATAATATGATGAGCATTTGGAAATTATTTTTAACATGAGTCTCAACAAACAAATTAAAGCTCATGGGGTTACCCTCGCATTGAAAGATGTCTTGAGTATTAATAGATTACTTAGTGTTTCCAAAATTTAAAGCCACTAACCAACAATAAATGTTATTCCAACTTCTTTAACATGATTCTATGAAAAACAATTGACTAAATTCAAGTCTACTTTCCCCTTTAAAGCAAAGATAATATAGAATGAATTGCAATGAAATGCTCATTATACTCCTATCAGCATTACCACTGTACATTATTCATCAAATTTAATCTAGAAAAAGGTTCACTGTTAAATTAAAAAGTACCCAAAAGTTGAACATAGCATTTTCAGAAAGGGGAAAATTAAAACTTTCAAAGTACATAACATGTGTGTGAAAATCAATGACTCACTTCTCATTAGTTAAAAAGAAGCAATTAAAACTAAATGCTGCCTGCATGGCTACACATCTTAGCTGTGAAAATCATCCTGCTTTCATCAACAAAAACTAATCAGTTGCATCACAGGAAAAATGTACTCACTCAAAGCAACACAACTAAACACCAAAAAGTCCTGGACCAACTACTTCCATTAGTACCTATCTACTGCAAATCAAATTGCTCTTCTGCACATTGGATAATGAACTAAACAAGAAGGCAATCAAATTATGTCCAAGTGCAAAGCTACATGTTAATTGAAAATAAATAAACTAAGCGATTAATAATTCCAAAAATTCTACAAATTTGAAAAGATATGGTTACAAGGGCAAAGCAAAGCACCCAAATTCAATTCCGAAAAACCATTTCATAGGACACTGACATTTGATAAAACAACAACCCTCATAGATTTTGGCTAACAGTGAATAAGATGGGCACATGGTCAAGATAAGAAAAGCTGACAATACACTCAAAAAGGGTCAGCATAGAACTTCCCAAACTCTCACATTGTACATAAAATAAGGAAACCAAACCCAATGATCAATAAAACTGGATCACAATCTGGTATGCAACCAAACCAACCATTTCAACACAGTTAACAATTCTAATAATTCATTTTTTGAATCCACTTCGTATTGTGCATTCCATCACTTACACTTTGAACCTTCAAACTTAAAACAAACAGAAAATTCGATGACCATACAAAGCCAACCAGCAAATTGAATTCAAAATTTTTAAGCCAGTATTTACATTATCTCATTGACAACAAGCATCCAATCAGATAAGAAATGTAACAATCATAACAATCAAAATTCAACCTTTTTATGCAAAAACACATCAACGGACTGAATTCCCAACATCAAAACAAAGAAACAGAATCACTGACCTCTAAGAATCTAGCTTCTTGCTCGAGCCGTTTGAGCTCGGCCTGTATCCGATGCTTCCCTCTGGTATCAGTGACTGAAAAAGACTGTAGCCTCTGGGTTGTGGGGCTCACGGATTCAGACCCACCATCCGATTGCATCTTATCACAGAAACCACCAAAAAGACCAACCTTGACAGCTTCTTCACTCAGTTGCAAAACCAGCTTATACGACAAAGAAACAGATTGATCAAGGCAGCTAGGCCATTAAAGTGAAAACTAAGGACGACCCAGAAATCTTCATGGACCCCACAAGCTGTTTCACACGAAAAACACAAAGCCCTTTTGCAAAGGAACGGATCTGTGTAATTGGGTTTTTGTGGGTTTGCCTGTTTTATTGTAAGAGACTAAGAACTTTTGTTAAAGGGAATGACAGGAGGGAGGAACCAAGAAAGAAAGAAAGTTTCTTTCTTGTGTGTATGGTTTGTAGTGTTGTGTTGGATGAAAGCTGGTTTGCTTTTGGGTTTCCAAATTTCTGTCTTTTGTTTTTTTGTCTCTCTTTCAGACTCTACCTTATTTTTTTCTTTCTTTGGAGTCCAAAGACTCCATCTGGATTCGTATTCCTACCACTACTACTGTGTTGTGTACTTGTGCGACTGGGTCTGCAGCCCCACGCGAAATGCCTCTTAACACTTTTTTTCACCCAGTAACTGTGGATGTGCGCGCGCTCAGTCAGGACAAAATTGCACATCAAATTGTTTAGTGTTCTGGAAAGAAAGATACAAGGGAAAGGACCTACAGCTACTGAAATGATTGGGGTGGTGTGGTGCACTGCTGCGGTACACTTTTTGTCTCTCTCTTACTCTAGCACTATGATACTATCCTTCTTTTCCTTTTCACGCGAATCAAATTTTAGTAAACTCTGTTTAAGTCAATACCACCTCTTTGACCAATGCTTAGTTGTTTTCTTTTTGTGTTTTTTTTTCTTATTATGTTCATTGTGTAATGTAGACCGCTCCAAATAATTTTTTTAAACGACCCTTTAAAGTTGTCTGTAAAAATTTTAACCAAATTCAAAACTTATTTAGTTATCTAATTATTTTTAAGTGAATAGACAAACATGTAGTGATTAAATTATGCTGTAATTGAGAAAAAACTACGTTATCAATTAAGAATTAAAGAGTTTCTTGCTTTGAGTTTTTCAACAATCAAACATGACGTGCAACTTATTGTAGATGCATGTTATTTGCCTTTTATCATGGAGTTAGGCTTTATTCAAAGCATACTTAATGCTTATTATTTGCCATATATCATATTAGACCATTGGGGCTCTAGCCAATCTCTTGAGGTTTTATAGAGCATACAAAATTGATCATCTTGTAATGAAGGAGTGTGATATGTTCAAGCTTAGAGGATGACCATGTATGGCTTATAAATTGTATTCAATCTATGTATCATGTAACTTATCTTGATTTTTAATAAAATTCAACTTTTTCTACTAAGATAAATAAATAAATAGATGATAAATCTAATTGTTATAAAAATCATCTATTTATTTTATATGAATTAGTTAGATAACTTATAATTTTTCAGATAAATGATCTTTAAATGGTGATCTAGCAAGTGAACAATTTCAAATATAATTCATGAGTTTATATATATTGTGGAATGAACAAAAGTACAAAGAAGG
The DNA here is from genome assembly GCA_003254885.1 of Purshia tridentata. NCBI lineage: Eukaryota > Viridiplantae > Streptophyta > Magnoliopsida > Rosales > Rosaceae > Purshia > Purshia tridentata. Next base: position 27,087 of record QANT01009025.1, read on the forward strand.
CACACAAAGGAAAAAGCAACTAGTATCCCATTCCCTCCTCATTCTATTTCAACATACAAGGAAGTTTTCTGGTGATTCTTTTGTGCTGATATTGTAATTATATTGGAAACAAAATCGTTTTGAGATTGAAGAATCAAACCCTTTCTTTTTTTTTTGGGTGAGAAAAGGGGCTAACGACCCAATGAAAAAGAAAACAATTGGAAGCGTACCAACCCCTATCAAGTCCTGGACCAACGAGAGGTCAACCCAATAGATTGCAAGCCCAATTTGTCGAACTGTTACCATATTCCTTTCTCTATGTTGATGCACAATAGTATAATCATGATCACATTCGTTTCACAGTGAGACGTTTTGGATTTCAAATTTAGCATCTAAAGTTTATATTGAAAACGATCTCTAAGACTGCTTGGTAACTTTTAAAATTATCCAAAAATTTTAGAATTGATTTCGTAACCTTGAAAAAACCAATCAGGACAATATTGCATGCATGACTATAACTTTAAGAATTAATGAAGTTTCAGTGCTTTTTCAATTTCGTCAAGTGCATGGCTAAATGCATGCTCTGCAAACCCTCAAAATGTGGTTGAAATTCATTTGGAAAGACTTAGGAAATTTAACATCGTAAGAGGTGTTTGAATATTTGACACTCAATGATAAAGTGTCCCGTAAGTTAAAAAAACCAATTCCTTAATTTCGAGCACAGTAGAAAGTTGGTTGTGAGGCTCTTATAAATGGAATGACACATACGTACCTTCGTGGCAAGCATATACTTGAAGGACATATTTAATTTGTTCTTGGAAATATGATATATTTGGAATTAATTACAGTATTTATTAAAATATATAATATACTCTTTTTGGTTATATATCTCTCTATATATTAACACCTAAACACCATGACATATTGATATATATACAAAAGAGACCGATGGAGCAAGTGCAGGTGTTTGCAGTAGTACGTGTTGAATAGAAAATGAATTGTAATATGTTGTGACTGCAAGACACACAGGTGACACGTGTCGACTCCCACTGCCACCTACACCACATGTGTCACCCACACATGCAACATTTACGTCAATACATAAAATAAACTTCACTCCCCTCTCTTTGATTTTCTGTAAACCCAAAACTCGTCATTTTGGTTACACAGAAACATGTCGTCCGTCTCGGCAATCTCATCCACCCTCATTAAAAGGACGGTGCCGTTTTGTTCATCCACCACTGCAACTTTAACAACAAGAACTACCACTCCATATCTGTCACTCAACAAGCCCATATGTCCCTCTCTTCAGATGCTAGCCAATGGACAATTACCCAACCCGCCTGATCAGTACCCGACCCGGAGCCCACCCGAGTTTTCTCCTACAGTCCCCGGTTATGATCAGCCTTCTATCCCTTCTGAGGTGCCCGGAATTTCCACCGCTCCGGAAATTGATTCAATAACTACTACTCCACCCGAAGTGACCACTTACCCGCCACCACTAGACCCGGGCCCGAACCAGGGTCCGGATTTTCCAGTGCCTCCCTTGAACCCACCTCCTGTTCCGGATATTCCGCCCCCTTTTCCTGACAACCCACTTCCAAACCCGGATGTGTTGCCGCCACAGCCACCGGATGTCGTGCCTCCGAGGCCTCCGGGGCCTGAGATTATACCACCACCAGCGCCGCCGCCACCACCCACTGGCCCTGGTGGGCCAATTGTTGTCTAGCTTGTGAATTTTTGCCTTATTGACCATGATAAAAAAATTTGAAACAATTACAAGTACTTATGTAGTCGTTTTTTTTTTGTGGTCAATTACACTACGCAGTTAGAGGGAGTTTTGCAAGAAATGAGTTCCTTATGTATGGTAGGATTTACTTTTTGTTGTTACAACTTACAAGAAATAAAATTTGAGTTTTCTTTGTTTAATTTGTTTTTGGTAAATATGAAATGAAAGTAATTAAAATTAGAATGTTATGTAGAAAAATAGGATTATATAAAATTATCTCACATATTTGAGTACGTTGGTGAAAATGGTTAATCAATATTATAAATATATTTCTTAATTGCAATATGACAACCGCATTCGGTGTAGCTCATCAAAATCATATGGTATTGAGATCCCAGGTTCAAATCCTGGCACCGGAAAAAAGTTTTTAGCCTTTATTTCCTTTCTTTCACCCTACTTTTGATCTTCGGTGTAGCACATTCATAAATTTGACATGTAAATTAATTCCAGGTTCGAATCCTGGCACTGGAGTATTTTTACTGCGAGCTGGGTTTTTTATTTTTTTATTTTTTTATTTTTACTGCGAGATCTGAGGCCGAGTATATATCGATACTAATTTGTCAGGTGCAACCGTGCAGCTCATCCTTAATTAAACTCTACATTGTTATTTGAGTTTCTGGGTTCCAGTCCTATAGCATTAGAAGACTTGAATTTTTCTTTTCTCTATTCCCATAATACTTTTTGCCAATATTTAGATCTAAATTCGAAGTATGTGATTATTAATACTAAATTTCTTTGTCTCGCCAAGAAGTATTAAAATAAGAAATGAAGTATATGTTGTACTTGGTTTAATCTCAGCTATAACCTTAGTGATGGTTTATCAATCTTACTCTTAGCGATGGTTTAATCTTAGTCTTTTATTATATATTCAAGGCTTCACATTTGATTCCATCTACACCTAAAGTGTTATGAATCGCACATACTACGCATGTACTACTAAGATTAAAAGTGTTGTTACCTAATTTAAAGTGGGTTAGACAAATACATAGTGAACACGAGATGTGTAGTGGTTCATTACGATTCATATAATTAGGCTACGTCCATTTGGTGTTTGAGTTCTCATTATGAATAATATTACATTGTACCAAGGGAGCATGAGAGTTCTACAGAGAAAATAAGAGTTAGGTCTAAAGATGGTAGAATGAAAATATGAAAGAGTTAGGTCTACATAAATTAGGCCTAATTAAAGTCTAATATAACATAGAGATCCAATACAATATAAATGGTCAAATAAAATATGAAGGCCTAATTAATAGTTTCAACACTGCACCGATAGGTGTTTATCTTATTATCTAGAGTAATTTTGCTCGGTGTACATACGTGTATCAACAAAAAGTAAAGAAAAACAAGCATATAAAAAACAAGCAGAGGATCATGTTGTTACATACTCGGGACTGGGCATACCGACCATCCCAATATCACACTCACTCCTAAAATGCATGCTCGGCAACCGGTTAAGATGCCGAGCATGCCTTTAACATAACTATTTGTTGGCACTCAGCCATGATAAAACAGAGCCTATGCTCGGTACCCTCCCCTTTATTAGTCGGCACCTATTCCCCTCAGAACAAAATACCCAACTCGGCCTAAAGGATCCACAACCTGATCTAATCGACTGGGTCAAGATCCATGCGTCACCTGCTGAATGGGCCATTTACCCACGGTATTGTTTGTCTTATAAATAGAACAAATAGTACTTCTTGAAAGGTAAGTACAATCCCTCTATCAAAAACCTCCTTCATACACTAAGGAGAGTTGAATGAGTTAAGATCCTGACTTGACTGTCGTAGACAGGGCCGGCCTGGAGGCTAGGCGGTCTGGGCGACCTCCTGGGGCCCAGCCTAGTCCAGGGCCTCCTACTGCTTGGGCTTTTTTTTGTTTAGTAATTTGGGCTTCTTATCCTCAACTAATTTGGGTCTATTATTTTATTATAAAATTGAGTTAATTGTCTTAAAAAATGGGCCTCTTATACCCATAAATTTATAGAGTTATATATATATAAGTTGTCTCACATGACCAGATGGCTAGTCCTTGAATATATATATAAGAGTTGAATGAGTTAAGATCCTGACTTGACTGTCGGAGACAGGGCCGGCCTGGAGGCTAGGCGAGCTGGGCGACCTCCTGGGGCCTAGCCTAGTCCAGGGCCTCCTACTGCTTGGGCTTTTTTTTGTTTAGTAATTTGGGCTTTTTATCCTCAACTAATTTGGGTCTATTATTTTATTATAAAATTGAGTTAATTGGCTTAAAAAATGGGCCTCTTATACCCATAAATTTATAGAGTTATATATATATATAAGTTGTCTCACATGACCAGATGGCTAGTCCTTGAATATATATATATGGGTTTGGAACTTATAATCAAGGGACAAATATTTAAACAAATAGCTAGTTTTACAATATCTTTGAGCTCTTAGATTTAGTTAAATCCAAGGGCTTAAAAAGATTGAGTATAATAATATAGTATATTATTGAATGACTTAGCATTAACATGGAAATAAAATAACTAAAACTATTAATTTTTTTTGTGAAAAATATAATCAAGCAAATAGAAAGACAGAGTCTCAATTCTAAGATCTAGGATTGTTTCGAGCATAATATTATAGATGCCCTTTGATTAATCAAGGGGCATCCATAATTTTTTCTTCGTTGCAAGTCCACTACCTATTCTTTATTTCTTTTCTTTTTTTGGCCATAAGTCCACTGCCATATTCAAAATCATTGAGTTGCTGCCCCATCTACATGAATCCATACACAAAAAATGAAGATAAAACAGGTTTCTAACATAATTCATTCATTTTAATGTTTGGTAGAGATTGAATCACCCAAAATACATTGGATTATAATTGTGTAATTACTGATTAGTCTAGAATTTTCAATTAAATTATATCAATGCTATTATTCAATTTTTTTCACAAAATTTATAGTTATCAAGTTAGAAATTACTTGTTATTGATTTTTTTTTTTTCAACTCATTTTAGTTATATTATATAGCAAAGGGCCTCAACTTTTAGTCTTACCTAGGGCCTCCTAAATCGTCAGACCGGCCCTGGTCGGAGACCTTTTGGCCGGCACTTCACCAATGCCTAGTGTCTCTTTGACGATTGCTATCCTGTTTCAGGTTTCTGTGCTCAAGAACCCCATACTGATTTTAGGTTAGGCCCATCCGAGGAAGTGTGTTCTCAAGGTAAATCTGTGTAACAACCTATTAGATTCATTAAAATATGTAATTTTGTATGCAAGTGAATTTTTACCTTATTAGTTATTATCATAGAAGAATAGGGTAAAATATAAGTAGAAGTATGAAGTTGTTTATTAAGCTTGTCAGAGTAGTGGGGTTCTGAACGAAATATTAGGTATGTATAGTAACGATTAACTTTCTCTTATTATAAGAAAACATTTCAAGTTGATGTTTTTGGTAAATATGGAATGAAATTTGAGTCATACAATTAGAATTTATATAAAATGTAGCTCACAGACTTAGAGTCCGTTGGTGAAAGGTCTAATCAACGATATAAATAAATTTCATTAGTGTACTATAACAAACTCATCCGGTGTAGCTCATTAAAATCAAATGATCCCCAGGTTCGAATCCTGGCACCGGAAAACAACTTTTTAGGCTTTTTTTGTATTTAGCCCGACATTTGAGGTTTATATATCTGTATTTTAATCAATTTTTCATTTCAACATGCTACCTTAATTTAAAAAAACTTATGATCAGACCTCCGTTAATTTCCGTCTAATTTTTTGTTATAAGGTTATTGAAAATGTTGTTTAATACTGACAAGTTATAAGGTTGTTAAAAATTTAATTTTTTAATAGATATTTTGAGATTTTTAAAAAAGTTTGAGAGTTTTTTTGGTATAAATTTTTGATTTCAGGTAGAGTATTTCAAGGAGTAGGAATCAATTCTAAGTCTCCTCTAAAAAGTGAGATTGTTTAAAAAAAGAAGAAGAGTGATTCATGATTTTAGAGTGACCTCTACTTATTTTTAATTTTTTAATATAAATAAACACATAATTAGAGTGGAATAAGAGTGACTTTTATTCATTTAACTCTCATTCCTCGTAAGTAAATATGACAAATCTTTCTTATCCATCTTGAGTCTAATCAACACTTCTTCTCCCCTTTAGTTAATTGGTGTTGAGTCACTAACTATAGACTATAGTTTGAATTTTATGTAATACTTCATGAATTTTCGTTATATATGTGTATATATATTTTGGATTATATGAAAAGGAATTGAATTATAGATCTGTTATAATCCGAATCTATTATTACACGGTTGACACATATTCTCACTTTTGCAGTGGAGAACCTCAAGACTTTGAGATGCTTATATTAACTTAGTGAGTTCATGTCTCTGCAAATTTAATGACTATAATTTTAGCCTGAGTGATGGTTTATTAATCTTAGTCTTAGCGATGGTTTAATCTTAGTCTTTTATTATATATTCAAGGCTTCACATTTGATCCCATCTACACCTGAAGTGTTATGAATCACTCATACTACTCATGCACTACTAAGATTAAAAGTGTTGTTACCCAATTTAAAGTGGGTTAGATAGAGACACTTGGTCTTTGAGTTTTCATTATGAATAAATATATTACATTGTACTGAGGGAGAGATGGGAGATCCTTTTGTATGTGGATAAGGGTCTTTATTTATAGATGATAGAGTGTCATGCCCCTTACAATTGCCCAAGTGTGGACTTTTATATAAATAAGGCTCAGTTGAAGTCTAATATAACATAAAGACCCAATATAATATAAATGTTCAAATAAAATATGAAGGCCCAATTAAAGGTTCCAACGCTGCACCAGTGGGTGTTCATCGTATTATCTGGAGTAATTTTGCTCGATGTACATACATGTATCAACAAAAACAAGCACATAAAAAACAAGTAGAGGATCAGATTCATTAAAATGATGTAATTTTGTCTACAGATGAATTTTTACCTTATTAGTTATTATCATAGAAGAATAGGGTAAAATATAAGTAGAAGTACGTGGTTGTTTGTCAAGCTTGTTAGAGTAGTGGGGTTCTGTCATAGAAGAATAGGGTAAAATATAAGTAGAAGTACGTAATTGTTTGTTAAGCTTGTTAGAGTAGTGGGATTTTGCAGGAAATATTATGTATGTATAGTAACAATTAACTCTCTCCTATTATAAGAAAACATTTAAAGTTGATGTTTTTGGTAAATATGGAATGAAATTTGAGTAATACAATTAGAATTTATATAAAATGTAGCTCACAGACTTAAGAGTCCGTTGGTGAAAATGTCTAATCAACGATATAAATATATTTCATTAGTGTACGATAAAAAACTCATCCGGTGTAGCTCATTAAGATCAAATGGAATTGAGATCCCAGGTTCAAATCCTGGCACCGGAAAACAGCTTTTTAGGCTTTTTTTGTATTTTTGTATTTTTGTATTTAGCCCGAGATTTGAGTATTAATTATTCAGATGTATCTCATTCTTAAACTTGACAATGGCATTGGCATTTGAGGTTTTAGGTTCTAATCCTGCAATTGGAATTGCCTGGATTTTTTCTTTTCTTTAGTTCAAGGTGTTCTTTTGCCGATATTTAGCTCCAAATTCGAAATATAATAATTAAAAACTAACGTTTTTGTTTTCCTGGAAATAACGCATATTCTACCATTAAATTGATTTCATATGAAAACAATAAATATAATAAAGGCTTTTTATCAAGTTATCCATCTAAATTTTAATCCATTTTTCATTTCACCATGCTACCTTAATTAAAAAAAACTTTCGATCAGACCTCTGTTAATTTCCGTCTAGTTCTTTGTTATAAGGTTATTGAAAATATTGTTTAATACTAACAAGTTATAAGGTTGTTGAAAATTTAATTTTTTAATAGATATTTTGAGATTTTTAAAAAAGTTTGAGAGTTGTTTTGGTATAAATCTTTGATTTTAAGGAGAGTATTTCAAGTAGAGTAAGAATCAATTCTAAGTCTTCTCTAAAGAGTGAGACTGTTTAAAAAAATAGGAGAGTGATTTATAATTTTGAAGTGAACTTTAATTATTTTTTATTTTTAATATAAATAAACAAATGATTAGAGTGTAATAAGAGTGACTTCTATTCATTTCACTCTCATTCATCGTAAGTAAACATGACCTCAAGTGATCAAATCTTTCTCTTCGATCTTGAGTTTAATCAACATTTCTTCTTCCCTTTAGTTAATTGGTGTTGAGTCATTAACTATAGACTATACTTTGAATTTTATGTAATACTTTCATGAATTTTTGTTATATATGTGTATATATATTTTGGATTATATGGAAAGGGATCTGTTATAATCCGAATCTATTATCACGCTGTTGACACATACTCTCACTTTTTTAGTGGATAACCTCAAGACTTTGAGATGCTTATATGAACTTAGTGAGTTCATGTATGTGCAAATTTAATGATTATAATTTTTGATTTGAGAGAGTGTCGGTATATTTGAAATGAATCGACATCTGAATAATTGAGAGGAAATGCATTGGGGCCGCCTCGTTTCCGGATCCAAGTCACGGTCCGGGTTATGAATCCAACGCAACGAAGGATCCTTCTCCATCACGCACCGTTCATAACTTATGTCGCACCACGTGTCCACGTACCAATCAATAAACATACCGGTAAATCCGTTACAACTGGAGCTTGAACGATTAAACAAACAGCCTCCGGCGTTCGGCGTTCCGCATCCGGATCCGAATCCGCATCGCAACCTTCCCTTCGATTCCACGTAACTACATTTTTCCTTTTCAAAAAGCAAAACAAAAAAAAAACATGAAATATCTACCGCCACTCACTCACTCACTCACTCACTCACTCACTCAATCCTTCTCTCTTTTCTCTCTTCTCTTGAGTACGGTGTCCAAGTCTCACTCACAGTCACGGAACTCTCACTCCTCCCTCACTTTCCGAAACATTTCAAGGCCGAAACCCCATACAGTGCGAAATGGCGTTTCGTATCGGCCCCGGTACTCCACGCGTCGCCCAGTACTTCTTTTTAGATAAGCGCAAGCACAAGCACCCGCTGCTTCTGCCGCTGGAGCAGACGCAAACGGCGCCGTTTGGACGGACCAAGACCGCCACTAGAGGGAGCATCCGGGTTAGGGTATCCGATGCCGGCGGGGACTCGTCGTACCTCAGCATGTGGAAGAAGGCCGTCGAGAAGGAGAAGAAGGCCGCCGAGTTCCAGAAGATCGTCGACAACTCGGTCAAAACCGACGTTGACGAAAGTGGTGAGGTATTGGAGAAGAAGAGCGAGGAGTTCCAGAAGATTCTGGAAGTTTCGAAGGATGAGAGGGACCGGGCTCAGCGAATGCAGGTCGTCGATAGGGCAGCCGCGGCGATCGCGGCTGCTCGCGCGCTTTTGGAGGAGAGCGCTCAGAGCGTGTTGAAGAATGAGCCGGCGGCCGCTTCCGGTGGTGGTGGTGGTGAGAGTGGCAGAGCAACGGAGGCTCGTCAAGAAGGTAATTAAAGATTTGGAGTTTGTCGATCAATTTTTATTGTTGGTTTTGAGAGTTTGGGAATTTGAATGACTGATTGTGTGTTTGAATTTTGGATTTTGATTTGAGTCTTGTATATTAGTCATTTGAGCATTTTCTTCAGAATTCTTATTTGATTTTTTTAATTAAAGCAGGAATTAAAATTGAATTACTGATTGTGAGTTTATATATTGGATTTTGATTGGATTTGGGTCTTGTATGTTAGTCATTTGTTTCAATTTTAACAGGAAAGCAGAGTGAGTGGACTGTACTTGTGCCTCAATCAGAAATTTCAGGAACTGGGACTCCTGGTCCAGATTTTTGGTCCTGGGCACCTCCTGAGGACACTGATCGAAGTTCAGATGATGCCATTGATTTGCAGGCAGCGAAAAAGCCTTCAGAGCAATCAAATCCAAGCAACCCAGTGGTGGAGAAAGAGCGATCTTTAGATTTTCTCACACTCCCATTTCAGAGTAAACTTTTCGAAACCAATCGGAATCCCCCTCTTCCCCCATTTCAATCACTGATGGAGGTTGAGAAAGTGGAGGTCTCCAAGTCCTTAAAAGAGGATCATGAACATGGTGTTGAGTTTTCAGCACATGCAGAAGAAGCAGCTCATGCTCTTGAGAAGGTGGAAGACCAGGCATTGGAAGGAGTGCGCGAGGACGGATCGAGGTGGTGGAAGGAGTCTGGAATTGAACAAAGGCCTGATGGTGTGGTTTGCAAGTGGACAATGATCAGAGGTGTTAGTGCTGACCAAGTTACTGAGTGGCAAGAGAAGTACTGGGAGGCTTCTGATGAGTTTGGTCACAAGGAGCTTGGTTCAGAAAAATTGGGGCGTGATGCATATGGAAATGTCTGGCGTGAACATTGGAAAGAAGCTATGTGGCAGGTTATTGGGCACTTCTACTTAGAACTTCAATTATTGATTTCTTACTTTCTTTTCAATTTCGTATGGGTTGATTAGTCTAAATTGCAGCCTCAAAAAAGTCTTTCAGATGTTTTCTAATGAACTTTTAGTTAGAGTATTTCACCTCATGCATTTGCAAGCTCCTCTGCTATGTTTCACCAACAGGGTTGTCATATATACACATATATATAGGCGTTAGCTTATTTATAGCATCTTTTTGATCTTACCAACTGTTTGTTAGACCTAGTAGACTATTATTGACAACAAAAGTTATTTAGTGACCTTTTTTGTTCCTTTCATTGTATCAACTCTTTAGAGATTTGTTCCTGGTGTGCATCAATTCAGCATTTGGGAAAACCATTCTGTCCTGTTAAAGTTAAGGCAGAAACTGTGCTAGGTTTAATTTAGTGACACAAAATTTGGGTTGAGATGTTGTTTTATACTCAAAAATCTATCCCTTACAATTTTTAGGTTGAAGTGTTGTTTAATTCTGGATGATGCCTGTCCAACCCTGCACCAAGTGGTGGCACAGAGTGGTGCGTGTGCACTGTCTTCAATCTAGTTTTGAACCCCGGCTCCTGGCCCTCTATCAGGCATAATTTAGTTTTCAATGTTATGAGACGTATGGAAAACTGTCATGCAATCTCATGGTATCATTAGGTTCATTTTGTCTGCTGAATATTTGAGTGTTACAATTATTTTTGAACAAACTGAACAGCAGATTTTGATTTGTTTGCAGAGCTGTGGACTTGTGCATATGGAGAAAAGTGCAGACAAGTGGGGAAAGAACAGTAGAGGTGGTGAGTGGCAAGAGAAATGGTGGGAGCATTATGATGCCTCAGGCCAAGCAGAGAAATGGGCTGATAAGTGGTGTAGTATTGACCCAAACACACCCCTTGAGGCTGGTCATGCTCATGTTTGGCATGAAAGGTACCAAACCTGTCAATTAAATTGGAGCAACTGTTTGATGCCATGCCTGTAGCTATGTCTTATTTATGCCATCTGCTCAAATTGTCACTTAAATTTGAAAATCTTCTTCTACATGGTATTGGCTTTGTAATACTTCTGTAGATGTGTCAATCATCCTGCTCTTGCCCTGATAAAACTGAACGAAACTTCCAATTTTTTCTTCTTTTAAATATTTAGCATGCTTTGCATCTATTGCAGGTGGGGTGAAAAGTATGATGGACATGGTGGCAGCGTGAAATACACTGACAAATGGGCTGAGCGTAGTGAGGGTGATGGTTGGTCGAAATGGGGAGACAAATGGGATGAACATTTCGATCCAAATGGTCATGGTGTGAAGCAGGGCGAAACATGGTGGGAAGGTAAGTATGGAGATAGGTGGAACCGGACATGGGGCGAGGGCCACAATGGTTCTGGGTGGGTTCACAAGTATGGGAAGAGCAGCAGTGGTGAGCACTGGGATACACACGAGCAGCAAGAGACATGGTATGAGAGGTTCCCCCATTTCGGTTTCTATCACTGCTTCGAAAACTCAGTGCAGCTCCGGGAAGTTCCTAAGCCATCTGAGATGTTGGAAGTTCCTAAGCCATCCGAGCCATCTGAGACGTTGGAAGTTCCCAAGCCATCCGAGCCATCTGAGACGTTGGAAGTTCCTAAGCCATCCGAGATGTCATAAACCAGAATCTGTGCGAACTGCAAAGGCCATCTATATACATAGTCATCGAATGCCCTCCCCCAACCTGAATAATAAACATAGTTATACTATAATGTAATAATTAGTTTGGTGGTTTTGTTCGGTCCTTATGTGCTTCCACGTCAGAATAAATCTCCGAACAAAATTACTTTTCTTTTTGGCCATCCAGTAAAAGAGTGCATTGAGGTTTGTTCTAATTGTAGGTTTTAGATGAACACGCAAGGAATTAACCATCACTTTTATTTTTCTCTCTAATGGAATTTGCATCTAAAATCTACCACTTTCTCATCCCACCCTCCTTAGTACCACTTGAGGTAAGAGTTCATGAATGAGGTAGACATGTTATGATATATCTGTCTGTATGGCATGCAAATGGATCAAATGGATCAAACGACTCATAAAAACGATACCCTATTGATCAAATGGGTGAACCAGTCGATTCAATGGTGATTTTCGCATCTGTACCCGAATTAATATCCAATCAAAAGAAGCTACAGTTTAGGGTAATTTTATTAGCACTCTCTATACACCCCATGCAGTTTTGTGCATAGTGATGGTGAAAGTCCCTAGTAGGCTAGTACTACAATCTGAAAGAGTCAAAAAAGTCAAGGTGAGTCAACAGAAACAGAAGCCTTGCGTTTCCATGAAAGTCCAAAACGGTGCGTTTCGAGGACGACAAAAAGGGTCAATACGTCCCCGTTTCAGCTGATAGCGACAGACCAGCTCTGGCCCAAGTACTACCGCAAAACATGTGGTGCCTATTCAACCCAGAATCGAACGAACAGTCACTCTGCCTATATCATTTGTCTTTGTTGAACACATATACATCGGTAAGCCGTTTTTATTTTGCAATCCAGTCGTGTTTCAATTTTTCACTGGGTAGTTTCAATATGAATTTCTGTTCCGATTATCAAGGATTCAGATGGTTGTTGCTTGCATGCCCACTTCAGTGAATGTTATCCAATACATTTCCTTAAGTTTGTTCACCTTCCATAAGGTTTTAGTTTCCAAATTCAATAACCAGTGAGAAAAAGTTTAAATTACCAGTTTTTATTTGTGGGATTTCATTCCTTTATCCTACAATGGCAATTTCAATGCTATATGGAGCTCAAAATCTCAAGCTAATTGCTGGAAATGGCATAACACCAACTGGGTTAGGTTCTGGTGGGACAAACTTTCACTATGGGTGTTTTCCCAAGAAGGGTTTAGTGGGTTATGGCAGGAATTACAACTACAAGACGAGAACTTTGACACCTATATGCAGTGTATCATCCTCAAGGCCTGCTTCTCAGCCTAGGTTCATACAGCACAAGCAAGAGGCTTTTTGGTTCTACAGGTTCTTATCTATAGTGTACGATCATATAATAAACCCTGGGCATTGGACTGAGGACATGAGGGACGATGCTCTAGAGCCTGCTGATCTTTATGACAGGAATATGGTAGTGGTAGATGTTGGAGGTGGAACTGGGTTCACAACTCTTGGCATTGTTAAACATGTGGATGCCAAAAATGTTACAATTCTTGACCAATCTCCTCACCAGCTTGCCAAGGCTAAGCAGAAGGAGCCCTTGAAAGAATGCAAGATCATTGAAGGCGATGCCGAGGATCTGCCATTCCCTACTGATTATGCTGATAGATATGTCTCTGCTGGAAGGTAACATTTCTGCTGCTGTTGCTTTCCTGTAATGTGATTCCATTTAAAGGAATTGCAACCAGGGTTTGAGCCATTGGATTATTTGTGTGAAGTTAATATGTAGAACTATGTTAGATATTAGGAATGAATTTTGTGAAGAAATTGGACTTGATCTTATCTTGAAATCCACTGTTGCCCCAAGATAAGATCAACAGTGAACTTCACTGTATTAGGATTGTTGAATGTTTTTTTTGGGCTTTTCACTACAAAGCATGCTCTATCGCATATTTCAGTTTTCACAATGATGGGATTATAATAATATAAAAAGTGTTTAGTTTATACACCACTGTTGGTTCGCCCTGTCTTATGCAATTTTATAATTGTGTTCCTCAGTATTGAGTACTGGCCGGATCCACAGCGTGGAATCAAGGAAGCATACAGGGTACTGAAAATAGGAGGAAAAGCCTGTCTTATAGGCCCCGTGTACCCAACATTTTGGCTGTCTCGTTTTTTTGCGGACATGTGGATGCTCTTCCCAAAGGAGGAAGAGTACATTGACTGGTTCAAAAAGGCAGGTTTCAAAGATGTTAAGCTGAAGAGGATAGGTCCAAAATGGTACCGTGGTGTTCGTCGGCATGGCTTGATTATGGGATGCTCTGTGACAGGTGTGAAGCCCTTATCTGGGGACTCCCCTCTCCAGGTAACATTCTTCTTTGTTCCTTGAAATTGTAAGTTTAAAAGCTTTTCTTTGGGTCTCTTTTTATGGTCTCATTCTTATTGGTATTGCATTTAATACAAATGCCACATATCCGAAGCACCATCTTGCAATAACATTGTCAGGATTATGTAATTGATTTTGTTTCATCTAAGAAATCCTTGGTAACTATTGAATAGCTAATCAACTAAAAGATGGCGTAAAGTCCTCTTCAAAGTTTTCCATAGCGTCGCAATGGCATGCAGTCCATTAAATAACATTGATTCTTTCAATTCCAATTAAAAAGGCACGTCTGTTACAATATTCTTGAAAGATTTTGTCTAGGAGGCAGTGATACAGTGATATTCCATTTGTTGAACTAGTGCTTACACTGGCACATCTTAAGAATGAAGTTTATTTCAGAGAAAGTGATGTGACATGGTTTATGCATATTAACCAACTCTCTAATATGTGTTATTTTAAATCTCTAGTTTTGTAACAATTTCTCTCATTTCTGATGGCATGCTTGGATAAGTTTCTATTTTTCAAAAAACTGCAAACGTGTTTTTTTTTTTTTTCATTTTCTTTCCAAATTATTTTGGAAATAGTAATGTTCTAGTGGTTGTGACAGAATTGGTGATGAACGTGGAAATGGTGCTGTTCTAGTGGTTTTGGTAATGCTAGCAGTGATGGAAAATAGTAGTGGTGGTGGTGTTGGTGACTATGGTGGTTGTAGTTTGTTATAAAAACAAAAGCAGAAAATGGGAAGCAGCAATGCTGCTAAATACAACCTAATATCTTAGGATTTCAAACTATTTAAATATGCGAGGATGATGGTCTACATGAAAATGTGGCATGTACTTGTTTTAGTTCGAAAGCAGGTTTAACAACACCTCTCTCTTGTGAAGTAGTTATGGGTCAGGACCATTTAATCAGAAGATGCCCATCTTGCTATTGAGCATTTACACATTGTACCTAGAGGATTATCAATTTAACAATCGGCAGAAGATGCACTAGATCTACTTAGGAGGCTTATTTTCCCTTGGATACATTCACTTGTCATATTTCTGAGATGTTTGTTTTGGTGCAGCTTGGTCCAAAGGTAGAGGACGTAAGGAAGCCTGTGAATCCACTTGTGTTTCTTTTCCGGTTAATTCTTGGTGCAACTGCGGGAGCTTACTTTGTGCTGATTCCAATTTACATGTGGATCAAAGATCAAATTGTTCCAAAGGGCAGGCCTATCTGAAATGGGAGTTGGAAAATGGGAAAGGATTGTGAGCATTCTTATAGTTTCATCCCTCTTTTTCAATATTACCCTTTGTCCAGTGAGGCAAGAAAACTCCATTTGGAAAACGCACCTCAAGTCATTCGTGCTGCTAGGATGCAACTTTACCGCTTAATTTTGTTGGAACTGTGTTGTACAAGTGACTAACTTGATCCATAATGTCATTTTCTTTTATGTTGTATAACATTTTACTTTAAAATGATGGGATGTTCTCTGTATACGGATCAAAGGATGAGTTCTGAAGAAACAGGGAAGTGACTTCATTAAGTTCATTCCACCGATCTTGTAGGCCATTGATCCATCAGCGCTGTTTCAGAAATGGGATAAATTTCAGGGACCAATTTATTTGCTACTCTTTCACTTATGTTAGCATGATCTGATTAGTGATTACCAATGGAAAAATACAGGCAAATTCATTCCATTTCCTTTTGGATATCAGAAATGGGTATTGTTGATGTAATTTTCTAGCATATCTTCATAAAACACCTTCCTGAGCTTCTTTTATGATGAGTGTGGTTTGTCAAATGTCAAGTATCATGATTTGAGTGAATGCCATTAAACACTAAATGAGAGAAACGTACATATACAATGAGGATATACACTGGTTAGACTTTTTCTTAATAATTTTTGAAAGAAGCATGCCTCCTCAGTTTGCAGAGGCTCTCTCTCCAGTCTCTTGGTCCTTTTGAAAAGGCAAAACATACCGCAGATACCATATAAACGCGTTGAAAATACTTGGCATTAATGTAAAAAGGATGATAGAGCTTTGAGTCTTCTCTCCCCTCGTGCAAGCAACGCAGCGTGCTTTTTGGGGTTGAAAATGAAAATATAATGGGGGAGCAGAGCAATTTACACATCTCCCCATACCCTCTTTCCGTCTTACTCTTTGAATGCCCTTTGTCTCCCAAACATCAAACCCTCACAGCTGTCCAGTCCCTTTCTTCCAATTGTTTATTCATGCATTTACACTCGAGCAGCAGATAAAACTTTGAAAAATAAGTATTTCTTTTTTGCCTCCCCTTAACTAAAGTCCATGTAGAAACTTGGAAACCAAACCCCAAATGTCATATGACTCATATGCATATGATTCTTTTCAATAACGCCATGACTGTAACAACAAACTCCAGTCATGCATAACGCCTTGATTTGACTGACTCACTCTTATTATTTAATTAATTACATTTGTTTAATAAATAATGAATGACAAATAAAATGTGCTCAGACTTGCCTATTACCCTATTGGAGAACTTCTACATAAACCCAGCTAAGATTGAGCTATACTCAACATTCTCTCTCTCTCTCTCTCTCTCTCTCACTCTCTCTCTCTCTCTCATAGAGTCTTTGTCTTGTAAGGTATTAGCTAAGGGGTTTGAGTGTTCTTGAGGTTTCATTAAGGAAAATTAATTTAAAAACAGCATAGATGGCAGAAGTACTGAGTGAAGAACAGATTGTTGAGTTTAAAGAAGCCTTTTGTCTGTTTGACAAGGATGGAGATGGTGAGTTTCCTACTATGTCCTCAATTCTTGGTTAGTATTCTCTGTAATATATTTATATACATATATGCATATAATATATTCTTGAATAGCTAGCTGTGGTTTTGGTTCTCAGATTTGGGAGTGCACCCATAAACAAAGAAAATGAATATATGGTACTTATTAGAAGTACTAGTTTCTTATATTTCTCTCTTTAGTTTTTAATAAATGCATTATATTTTTCATGAAATGTTTGAATTTCTTATGTTTAAAACATGTGCAGGTTGCATTACTGTGGACGATTTGGCGACGGTCATTCGGTCTCTGGATCAGAATCCAACTGAGGAGGAGCTTCAGGACATGATAAGTGAAGTGGACGTTGATGGAAATGGGACCATAGAGTTTGCAGAATTCTTGAACTTAATGGCAAACAAAATAAAGGTATATATATTTTATATATATATATAAATGCATGGCACTGCAGCTTCACTATAAAATTAAGCTTAATTAATGTCATATATATGTGTCCTTACGATGTTTTATATATACATATATAAATCAGGAAACTGATGCAGAGGAGGAACTCAAAGAGGCCTTCAAGGTATTTGACAAGGACCAGAATGGATATATATCAGCTAATGAGGTAAAAAAACTTTCCATCTCTGAATTTTATAAGCAACATTTCTAGAAGAAAGGCTTTTGTTATCACTTATCATCTTAATTTGCATTCATTAGATAGAATGCACACACTATTTTGCTATTTGTGTGACAATATTATTCACAAAACATATTCTTGCTTTTTTTTTTTTTCCATGTGTGTGAAATGATGAATTTTTAGTCATATATAATATTTTAGCACCAAAACATAGTTTTAAGACTCTAAAAAATATATAATATTTGTGGAAACTGTAATGCAAATAGATGGATCACATTGACATATATTTTAACTTACCATTTTTATAAGCTTTTTTAGACTAGCAGTACTCTTTGAAAAATGATATTGACTGCAAAAAATGAACAATGAAAAGAAATTGTTGTTCCTTAATTTCTGTGGACCATAAAAATCCAACAATATTAACACCTTAGGACAAGTTTGAGCTGTTGAGCACTGAGCAGAGAAGATAGGTGACCAAATTCAGAATTAGTGATGGCTTCATTGCACTGACATTAAATTTCTAGCATTGATTGCAGGGATTGCCAGCATGGTGTCTGAAGGATATACACAGAAAAAATATATAAAAATACAAGATTCATAGCTTAAGTGATACTACTAATGCTTAGTTTTAAAATGTTTTATATGGGTCTTCGTGAAATAATTCTCAATATTTAATGAACTCACATCTCTTAACCCAAGTTTTCATGAGGATCCGTATCTTGATTCCTGTACCTTTCCCATGCAATGAACATTAACCACACTTGAGATTAGACAATGCTTTATCTTGTTTTCCATGTTGACCTTTTTGTGTCAACAGAATCTAACACCATACAACATTATGTTTGTTGTTTTTGTTGGTTCTTCAGCTGAGGCATGTAATGATCAATCTAGGAGAAAAATTGACTGACGAAGAGGTCGAGCAGATGATCAAAGAGGCCGATTTGGATGGCGATGGTCAAGTTAATTATGAAGAGTTTGTGAAGATGATGATGGCTATTGGATGATATGTTAATCAATATGTTGAAGAATAGAAAATTCTCATTCAAATTCATTCAATTCCATCCTCACTTGCCATAAGGAATAAAGTTGTGTATTGTTGCTGTAACCAATGATGTGAATGACCAAAAAGTATCAGGAATTAGCTAGTACCGTTTGATTTGTTCAATTTATTCAATTCCATATTGTATTCTTTTCATTTCTAGTCAATATCAAGGTGTGTTTTGATTCAAAAGTAAAGCTCCCAATGTGATATACCATTGTACCATCAAGTGTGAAACTGCAACGCTAGCTACCAATGTATCTACTCCTCCTTAAATTTTTTTTGTTTTTTGGGGTAATTATTTTAGATTATCTTCCAACTCAGAGGGGGGTTTATTGATTTGAAGTTTCTCCAACTTTTGGTTCCTAAGTTTGACTTTGACCAAGATCAATGGTCGGTTGGAAATCTATGTATGCTTTCTTTTGGAGAAGGGTAAGCTGTTCCTTTCACATTAATTTCTTTGCAATGACCTCTTCTTTTTCCAGTCTATTGCTTAGCTTTGGAGGTTCAACCTGTAGACCATCCTCAAACCGCGTGGACTATGGAAACTAGATCTCTATCGCTGATCTTCCTTGACTTCCTGGTACCTATTTCTTTAGGGGATTTCTGCACCTGGTTCACTGGGGTCTATTGTAAGAGAACAAAAGAAGACAAGATCTGACACTTACTGGCACCCAAAAAGGCCCCTTGGACCTTCAGCTTCGTTGACAATTCAATTTTGGTCCTCTGGCCCAATGGGCTGGCCTGATTTTATGTGAAGTATAGGGTTGGGATAGGAGCCTAGGTGGTGGGTATCTGACTGGTCTATGTGCTCTTATGTATGGATGCAACTTGGGCAAGGTCTGCCCGAATCCAATCCGGTGTTTGAACTTGTGTGGGAGGTTTGAAAAAGTCAAAATCCTCCCGAATCTGAACATGTTCCTTGATTTTGCGGGTTGTGTCAAATCCAAAGAAATTGAGCAATCTGAATCCAATTTGAGCTCAATCTGAATTGAGGTTAGATTGTGATGAGTTCACTTATTTGCAATTTGCCCAAACCCAAACCCGAAAAATAAAGTATGGGTTGAGCTGTATTTAACAAATATACAATCAGAGGCAGCATATCTGTATTTAATTAATACAATTCCCTCCAAAACCTTGCAGAATGTCTCACTCAAATAAATAGGTGGAATTACATAAGGGTAACTTACATGATTACATCACAGAACAATGCAAGTTTAAGCCAAAGAAGTAAAGAGAGAAAAAGATGGAAAAGATCACAAACAATGGGTTGTAATAGTTGCAAAAAGTTATACTCACACTCTCCTGATCAAAACTCCATATCCCAGAAGAATCAGATTTAAAAAGAAATCCAAACAAAACAATAAACAAAAATGAATTAAGAGGCATTCAGTTAGTCACAGTTGCACAACACATGCAGTTAGTAAAGAGAGAAGTCCGGTGCCTGCGCTTCTCCTTACCTTTTGATGAAGTTGGAGCTGCTTCTTTAGTGTGTGAGTCAGACAGATTCTTGTTTGAATTTTCGGTAGACGAAAGGTTGTCTTGTTTTTGTACTGTGACAACAATATGGGCTTCTTCCTGTTCCTTCAAGAATCCTAGGAATGGAGTCTTTGGCTTCTCTGATTCACTTCTTTCCAATGTTATTACTTTCTCTTCCACTGGCATTGCTTGGTTCTGAAACAGGTCTTGTTCATATCCAATGTGCTCGATGAGGTTTCCAAGATTGACATCATCACCTTGGCTTGGAGAGCTTCCTATTGCAGCCTTTTCCTGATACAGCAAAGGGGTACGATCCGATTCTACATTTTGCAGATCAAGGTTGAAGCTTGGAGATTTTTGTATCAGGGCATGAACATTAATCGAGTTGTCAGAATCTGATTCAGTGCTAGACCTTCCCACAGTTTCTTGTGTTTCAGAACCACATCTTACAGATACAGATGTTTTGAATTTTTCACATTGTTCACTAGATTGGTTGGCTGCAATTTTAGTTTCTGCTGCTGCCACTTGAGGTGCTTCAGTATGCTGTGTAACTTGTTGACCAGGCATATTAGCTGCCAACTTATTCATGGAGACTAATGCTTCAGCAATCAAGTTTGTACAATTAATAGTGGAAGCTTTGGCAGCAGAGAACTCACTGTTTCTCTCTTCCTTCAATTGTGGGATTGAGTCGCTGATGCTTTGAACAGTCTCAGATTCAAATACAGTTTCCTGTTGGTGATATTGAGATTGAGAGGGCAGAGCTTCTGACTGATCAAGTGGAAGCTGTAGAGACCAACATTGTTCTGCTGTTTCTGTTTCTCCTATTTCAATGGCATATGAAGGTTCTGTGTTATCCCCTCTTTCTTGAACGGTTTTATTCTCTGTTGATTTCTCTTCCTTATGGTTGCACTGTGGGATAGTTAAATCTGTGGGAACCATTCCAAGTTCCGGAGGCACCTCAACTTTCCATTCTGAGTCCAGGCAGTGGTCCTCAGAAGCCTCATTTTGGTTGTTTACACACATGACAACGAGGTGACAATTCTCAGAAAACTTTGGCTCCTCAGTTTGATAATCCTCGTCACTTAAAGGACTAATTTCACTTACCTCTTTACTGTCCTCATGTGTAGAGTCTGTAGACCCAATAAATTGAAGCTCACTTGACTTGTCAGATTCTGATTCTACCACTGACTCTCCACAAGATTGGGTTGAGTGATTATCATGCTTGCTTTCTCCATTTTCGGACTTGTTTCCTATTAGCCCAATTTCCTCTTTAAGAATCATGCATTTGTCTTCAGGTTCAGGAACTTCAAGATGGGAGTTTGGTGAGTTAGTCACTGGAATGACTTCTGGTTTTAATTGTGAGCAATCATTTTCAATTAAGTTCATCTCAGTTGGAAGCTCCCCATTACATTCATTTCCCAAACCACTCAGACCATGAGATGATATTGTTGTGATATTTCTCAATCCATTTTCAACCGTATCTCCATCTTTCTCTTCAAGCTTCTCTTCAATGGACATTAGTTGTTCTTGGGATGCCTTTTGCTCCAGTAACAAGTCATCCCTTTTCTTTTCCATAACTGGATCAGTACTAGAATCAGAACTTTCTTCAGTATTTTCCAATGCCTCAGTGTCTAAGAGGTGACCTTTCGCCCCAAAATCAGAAGTCAAACTTGATCCTTGACAGTCCTCACTGCCTTGTAAAGATCCACTAACTTCTTCTACAGATTGGTCAGAATGAATTGTATTCAATTCATGTTGATTTGACAAGTGTATAGATTCTTCAGTTTCTGAATCTTGTAATGTGGATATTGTCCCCTCTTCCTCTGTTGCAGTATAGCATATAAAGGTATTAAGTTGGGTTATTGTTTTAGTACTCGTACTAAAAGCAAATTAAAAGTTAAAAGTGCTGAAGAGATAATTCAAAAACTACATTACTTGTACTATGATCCAAGTATTTAAGAAAAAACCTCAACTATAGCAGTGGAAATATGGAATAAGGATGACATACATACCTTTGAAAGAAGCCTGCTTCTCAAGCTGATGTTTGATAGTTCCTTGCAGATTCTCCTCCATTTTTAGCTCAATTGCCTTCTCATGTCCTGAATCATTCGATAAAATAACCGGTTGCATTTTACTGTCTCTTTCATCTGCTTCATTTGACTCCGGTACAACTTTTGAAGATTCAGCAAGAGGATGAACTTCAGTATCTTCTTGCTCTATGGACAGAAGGCCAAATGTTAAGCAACAAAAGTTATTACTGATCAATATAAAAGTGGTTCATCAATTCATATATAAATTATCCAATTTGAAATTAGCTAAAAGTACCTCTTGTGCTTGATGCATCAGCACAAGGATCTCGATCTCCTACTCTCTCTGGATCATCAGAAGCCAAGTTAGTGACTTTTTCATTAAAATCTTTTTCTTCAGCTCCAGGCAGTATTTGATTTTCTTCTTTTATGTCATTTTCATGACTAGTTTCTATCAAAGATTTTTTGATAGCTTCAACTGAAGTGTTCTCTTCCTCTGCAACAGAATGACAATGCAAACAGCTCATGATAAATACTTGCAATCAATAAAATACAAAGCCAATGAAGCTTTTCAAGAACTCAAAATAAATTGCCATACCTTTCAGACCTGAAGTGTTGTTGTTCCCCATCTCATTTCCCATGTTCAACTTACCAAATCCTGCAGTATAAGCAATGCAGAAACAAAGATCAACAGCCAACTAAGAAGGCTTGAGTTGAGTTTTTCCAATGGCAGTATTGAATAAAAGGAAGTACTTCAATTCAAAATCTGAGTCTAAATACCATGGAGATGACGTATTCACATGCAAAATAGCTATAAGCATTGAAGAACAGCTTTCTTTCTGTTAAACTGCAATGCCAGGGTGTAAAATAGTACTTGATTAAAATGGTATATTGGGCACTTCACTTCACTGGTTTTGCTTGAAGCAAAAGCCTCATTTCAGTCATTTGGATCATCTGTCAGCCAAACTGATATGCCACTAAAAGTTGTGGAAACATCTAACCTAGCTTCTCATTTGGGTCATTTGGGTCATCCTTTCTTTTTGAGCTAGCTGACATGCATTCTTTGTTCATGGATTTAAAAATTTCCATGAGACATTGCTAACCAAATAAAGTTAATGGGTCGGCGGTTCAATATGCCTTGTGGAACAGCCTTTTAGTAACCTGCCCCTATGATCATGTTGTGCCAAATTTTTAGCTACTAATATAATACTAATTCCTAGGACTAGGCAGTATAATATATGGGTCACTCTAATCAAGCATTTTTGAGCCGTCAATTCTACTTGCGCCGCCCTGACAAACAAGAGGCGTTTGAATGCCATGGAACTATGGAACTGTTGCTTAAATCCCGGATGATGTTTTCTAGAAACACAACAACTTTACTATATACACATTAGGGTTCACAACACATTCAATTAAAGTCAAGGAATTTAATAATTTAGATTCATAATATGATAAGAGAAGATTTCAGTATATATTAGGATTAACGATATATTTGCATTTCTTTTTAATAACTAAAAATATTATCACAATCTGCTTTCTCATTGAATATAGAGCTTTAAATACGTTTAAATACATACCAATTATCTAAAAGATAAACAAGATGTAAGAGTTCAAACTTAAAATGATTGAGTTTACATGTGGCTCCGTATTGCTTCCAACTTACCCTATTCTCTTTTACAAGTGAATGGATTGGCTAATATGAACATCATGTCATCAAGCAAAACAATTAATCAACCATAAATTGGTCTTCATTATTGGATGCGAACAGGGGAAAATGGTTAGAAAGGGATCTGACTGACTGGCAAGATCCACATGTAGAGTGGGCATTGGGCCTATTGGCCAGACTTGGGTCTCCAAAGGAATAATGAAATAATGGTACTTTCATAAGGCTTTGTAAAGGTGTGGTGTGGGTCTATTCTTAAAAAGATTTCTTGATCTCAAAGCTTTCTTCTTTATGAAAGGTGGCTTGGACCAGAGAGTTTTAAATCTATGCTCATGATAGTTGTGCATTGTTTGGAACTTTCTATATGCTTGAAAGCAAGCTACATTGGAGTAATTAATGGACCCTTCACACTCTTTTGCTCATTAAGATTAATGGAAAGAAGAGTTGGTGGAAATCCACCCTATATACCCACTCACTTTTCATCAAAATATTAGCCATGGAATGATGAGATCATATTGCAATTGCACCCATCTGCTCTGTCATCTCTCTTTTCTACATTATTTTTCTGCCAAATCTCATTTTCTGTGATAAATAGTATTAGTAAAGCAAATGTAAGAGAGATTAGTGACACTGTTAATTGGCCATCCCTCAGAAAATGAATAGTGCTTGGAGTCGATGGACCATTTGCCATCCTCTTCAATGAGAAAAGGGTTGGCCCGATCCAGCCCACACAGATTATTGATTTGTCAAATGATTAAATTGGTCTGGCCCATAACTAAATCCTAATCCCAAGTAGTAGATCGATGAATATCTAAGCCTGCTAGATGTCCATAAATTTGTTTAATAAGAAGAAGTTGAAAAAAAACAAAGAAAAAAGTTTGAAGTAGCATTAAACTATTTCATTGGATCACAAAAACAGTTTTACTACATTAAATGAATAGTCACCATTAATTAATGTATCGAGGACTTCTGCATCTCCATTGTGCATAACTCTATTAAAACCTCGGTTGAGGAATGAAGTTTTGTTAAGAAGTTGATCTGGTTTATTAAACTAATACCCGAAACTAGTACATCACCATAGTAGTAAGTGAACTATGGTTGAGGAACGAAGTAAAAATAAGAGAACTTCTTGAACATTTCCTCACCATAGTTCTAACAATATTGTTGAATGAGTAAATCTTTAACACCAACTTATCCAAATTTTTTTATACATGATGATTTGACTGGGTGGCAGAACTAGAAATCTAAATTAGAAGGGAGACCTAAGGCAACTTAACCTATTTAACTTGTTAGACACGAGCCTTAATTAGCCCACAAGGACCCATTATAATTACTTACTCTTCTATGATTAGAATGTCTTGTACTCCAAGTATTGTTCTCCTAGTAATCTTAAAATTATATCTGTATATATTTAGATTAAACCACTCCACCATAAGAAAGAAATCACCTATGAGCTTCACTTGAACCAAATTTTGTGTGAACCATGCAATTGCCCAGTTCCTACCAAGTTTGAGATAAAAATCCACAACCTAAACGTAAAATGCTTTATCATAAGAGTAGTTTAACCAATCTTTTGCAACAGGTGGAGGTTGTTAACGATTTGTTGGGAAATTGAACAGCAAAAATTTTAGGTTGACCCCGTTGACTGTTTAGAATTTAGTTAGACTGAGTGCACAAGGTACTTATAGACCGGGACAAGAATAAGATGGAGCAAAAAATGAAATATAAGCACGAATTGCAATCTAATTTCTGCGACGACTATGAATTTAATTTTGCCT
The DNA here is from genome assembly GCA_003254885.1 of Purshia tridentata. NCBI lineage: Eukaryota > Viridiplantae > Streptophyta > Magnoliopsida > Rosales > Rosaceae > Purshia > Purshia tridentata. The sequence goes on from QANT01009025.1 coordinate 52,656, forward strand.
AATATTCTTGCGGACTCATCTGGTCTCCCTTCAAAACAGCATATATTCAGTGAATTTTCAGTCAACTTGTGCATTGGAAATTTGGAATTGAGGTGAACATCTTGAATATCTTAATCCATCAGAACCCTTTCACCACTTCATTGGAATTTTAAAGGTAGGATGCTTACGTTGGAAGGCCTACGTCATGGTAACTAATCTTTCGAGGTTACTTACTATCAATGGCTGATTTAGAAATTTTTCTTCTTGGGTCTCAAATATTCTCCATTGCCCTTGCCCCATTTTTAAGAATAAGCAAATTGTGAGAGGGGGTAACTTCCTATACACCAACTCCTTAATGGGGTTTTCTCTGCACACCGTCATGTGGTATTATTAGTAATTAATCCACTATTTCATTCATTTATGATATAAATTTTATATATATATATATATTTATTAATATTAAAATTTAAAAGTATAAACTCGTTATGCATTCATATTATAAGATGTCGATTAGTAACACTGTATAGCAGTGTAGTTCCCTATAAAAAAAATTTCCATGATAAAAAGAAATTTCTCTATTACAAGTGTAGTATAATGTCTCTCTCATATTAGATCACATGATAAAAGAGACATACATAATAAATATATATATATATATATATATATATATATATTCATCATATAAAAGTTTTACTCATAATAGTTAAGACATAATCAACCATAATGTTGATAATTGAAAGCAGTGGTGAACAAAAAATATAGTCATTCAAACTCAACAACTCATATTGGCGTACCTAGCAGTGATTTTGGAATTGTTTAAAAGCGCTTTCAAATAATTAAAAGTTTTTGTGCTTGCATTCTAGAAAAAAAATAATTGAGAAGTGATTTTGAATTATAAAAGTATTTGGAAACCCTTCTTGAGGTGTTTCTTAACTAAAAAAAAAACACTACAAAAAGCGGTTCAAGTACATTTACAAAAAACACTTTGATTTTTATAATAAAAAATAACCTTACATTTCCAAAAAGCACTTTGATTTTTTATAAAAGAAAAACTACGTATTTTTAACAAAGTACTTTTAATAAAAGCGCTACTGATGAAAATCGCTTCCAATAAAAATGTTACTGATCAAAAGTCCTTCTTACAGAAGCAATCCCAAATATACCCCAAGTGATAGGAGCATAAATTCTAAAGACTCCAACTTTTGTTACATAATGCAACAGAACCGACCAGGAGGAATCATTTAGAAGAAGAAAGAAGGTACAAGTGTATATGTTATTTTTCAAACCGCCCTGGATATATAAAAAACCGTGAATATATTTTTGTAATTCTCACAAATTAGAATACTATTATACCCTTTATAGGCCACACAAAGAAAGATTAAAATTTCATAAGAAAGAAAGGTTAATTGACTTTATATACCAAATTTCTATAATTTTTTAGTTTAGATACTAAAATTTAATAGCATTTTAGATTAGGTACTAGTTGAAAAGTCAAACGTAATAATATAGAAAACGGCATTATAATTTACAAATATTACATTACATGCCACAATAATAAAATATATATATATATATATATATTACATCCATACTATTACATTGATTTATACTATATTGTACTAAAACTAAAAAAAACAATCCAATTACATCTTAACTGTGACTGTCTTATAATTTAGTTGTGATTGTCATGCTAAGTTGAAAAAGACAACTCCCACCACTATACAAAGTATTATTTTGAGTAAAAGTATTGTTTTGACATTTATTTATACTATATTGTAATACAATTTCTCTAAAAAAAAATTTCAATTCAGTCACAACCTAACTGTGACTGTATCACAATTTAGTTGTAACTAAATGAATCACAACTAAATTTGAAGTTGAGTGTCGTACAGTCACAACTAAAACTGAAGTTGAGACTATATTAACTAATTTCCAAGACAATATAAAAGTATCAAGGATATTTTTGTCAAAATTTTATAAATTTTATCTATGACCCATCATATGTGACCCAAAGGACAATAGAAGGGTAAATTTGTCAAACAAATAAAGCCCAAAACAAATAGGCTGTAAATTTGTGACCTATTCTAAAAATCAAGTTCATTAGTTAGTAGTTAAACCTAAAAATTATGAGTAAAACTGATTTTTTAAAAAAATATTGAAACTAGATATTTAATCCTAAATTTTAAAAGAAAGAATACTATTACGTTTTTTTTGTTAGCTTCAGTTTCCGGGGACCTTTCTCACACGTCCGGTCTTTCACCCGACATGATAATGATATGTACGCGGAAATAACGAGTCATTGATCCTATCAAGTTTTCCTATATAAGTTAACTAGATTGTTATAAGTAGGAACATTCATACAAGCTCATCAGCAACAATAACGAGTCATCAATCTCATCATCAAGTTTTCCATTGCTTTGTTTTTTGCTTCTGCATTTGTACGTGATACCGTTGATCTAGTCATCTTGTATCTCTGCCTAAATAATCAGTACGTACGTTGTCTTAATTTTGTGTTTCTGAATTTAAGCATGTCTACCACCCTGCATGCTGGATTGGGATGCATTAAGATTGAGTTGCTTCTTGATGCTCCAAACACTCCTACTCTTACCAAAAGAAAATGGCATTCTGCTTTTCTCACCATCTACTGCTCTAGAGCCTTCCTCAATCCTTCTGCACCCAAAAACACAAACACCACCAAATTTCCTCGCTCTCCCTCTTATGCCACTATTACTGTAAAGCCACTGCCAGCAGACAACACTTTCCAAATTGATCAAACAACCCTCACTCAGCTCGTGAAGCACAAAAATCTCAACCAGCTCCATGATTTGGGAGGGGCTGAAGAAGTGGCATCAGCTCTCAAAACTGATGCAGAACATGGAATTCATGGTGAAGCTGAAGATATTGCCCGCCGACATGAATCATTTGGTTTCAACACGTATAAGAAGCCCCCATCAAAAGGGTTCTTCCATTTTGTTTGGGAGGCCTTCAAGGACCTCACAATTGTCATCCTCTTAGGCTGTGCTGCACTTTCTCTTGGCTTCGGCATCAAAGAGCACGGATTGAAAGAAGGCTGGATTGACGGCGGAAGCATATTTCTTGCTGTTTTTCTTGTAATATCTGTGTCAGCAATTAGTAATTACAGGCAGAGCAGACAGTTTGACAAATTGTCCAAAGTCAGTGATAATGTCCAAATTGAAGCTGTGAGAGGCGGCAGGCGCCAGCAGATTTCTATATTCGAAATTGTAGTTGGTGATGTCATTTGCTTGAAGATTGGAGACCAAGTTCCAGCTGATGGATTGCTCTTGGAGGGTCATTCATTGCAAGTAGACGAATCGAGCATGACAGGGGAGAGTGATCATGTCGAAATTAGCCACACCAAGAATCCATTCCTCATATCTGGAACAAAAGTGGCTGATGGGTACGCCCGGATGCTTGTCACATCCGTGGGGTTGCACACGACATGGGGCGAAATGATGAGCCATATCAGCCGCGACAATAGCGAAAAGACACCCTTGCAAGCACGCCTTGACAAGCTGACTTCTTCAATAGGTAAAGTTGGTTTGGCAGTTGCTTTCCTCGTTCTTGTAGTCTTGTTGGTTCGCTACTTCACAGGAAATACAGAGGATGAGAATGGAAATAAAGAGTACATTGGCAGCAAGACAAAGGTTGATGACATCATAAACGCTGTGGTTGGGATTGTAGCAGCTGCTGTTACAATTGTTGTGGTAGCAATTCCTGAAGGTTTGCCACTTGCTGTTACTCTGACTCTTGCTTATTCCATGAAGAGAATGATGGAGGATAAAGCAATGGTTCGGAAGCTCTCTGCTTGTGAGACCATGGGATCAGCCACCATTATTTGTACTGACAAAACAGGTACGCTCACAATGAACCTGATGAAGGTGACCAAGTTTTGGCTAGGTGATGAAACTATGGCTGCAGAAGCTTACTCATCAATTTCTCCCCATGTTTTTAAGTTGATCCAAGAAGGGGTTGCTCTGAATACAACTGGTAGTGTGTTCAGGCCTACCTCGGATTCAGAAGTTGAGATCTCAGGAAGTCCCACAGAAAAGGCCATTCTTTCATGGGCTGTAAATGGTTTAAAGATGGATATGCAGCAGGTGGTAAAAAGTTGTAGCATTCTTCATGTTGAGGCCTTCAATTCAAAGAAGAAACGAAGTGGGGTTTTGATAATGAGGAAGGCAGACAGTACAATGCAAGTGCATTGGAAAGGGGCTGCAGAGATGGTACTAGCAATGTGCACAAGTTACTACAATGCCTCTGGACTCGTTAAAGAGATGGGTGACAATGAAAGATTGAAATTTGAGCAGATTATTCAAGGCATGGCAGCTAGCAGTCTCCGATGCATTGCTTTTGCACAAAAAGAAGTTCCAGCTGAGGAGCAAGTGAATCAAGAACACAAAACTTTGCTAAAAGAAGATGGTTTGACCCTATTAGGACTCGTGGGGCTTAAAGATCCGTGTCGTCCAGGAGTGAAGAAAGCTGTTGAAGACTGCCAGTATGCCGGGGTGAACATAAAAATGATCACTGGTGACAATGTTTTCACTGCAAAAGCCATAGCTACAGAATGTGGGATACTCAAGCCTGATCAGGACATGTCCAGCGGAGCAGTGATAGAAGGCGTGCAATTCCGCAACTACACACCAGAAGAGAGGTTGCAGAAGGTGGACAAAATCTG
>QANT01009027.1:0-16646 GCA_003254885.1 Purshia tridentata
GAATTTCTTGAAAAGCATGATGGTGTTAGATATCCAACAATACTCGGGCTAAGGGAACATATATTCACCGGCAGGTATTTACTCTGTTGTTGCTCTGAAGCAGGTTTACAGTACTGCTAGTAAATTAAGACTCCATAGCTTATCATGTCTTCTGTTAATTTGTGCAGTGTTTCATCTCTTGCATGGTTTATGTCAAATCAGGAGACTAGTTTTGTAACTATTGGGCAGAGATTGCTGGCTAACCCTCTGAGGTATGAGTTCTTAATTTTTTTTTTTTTTTTTTCCTTTTTTCAAANAAAAGTCAACGGACACGGCTATAGCCGTGTCGGATACGTGTCGGACGCGTGTCCCGCCGTGTCGGACGGTGTCGGAGTGTCGGACACCTGACACTCCACCTCTTTGGAGTGTCGGTGCTTCCTAGGAAATAACTAACCCAAAGTTATATATCATTGAGTTGTTTAATCCAACCAACACAATCAAGTCTATTTCATAGTGCATGCCAAAATTTTACATGGAAAAGACCCCAAAGGAAAAACCATGAGACATAGTCTAGTCAAATCAATCTACTATGTAGAGAAAGACTACATAAGATACTCATGCCCACTCTTAGTACTACCTTAACTATTTCCCAGGATCAATCCACACTCATCTTCTCGAATGAGTGGCACAAATACTTTTAATCATCAATCACCTTCGAGGCATGAATACTCCAAAACTTTGATGCAATAGCTACAACTTGGTTAGAAAAGAAGTATCCTGTTTGGAAACTCGAGACGAAGCTCGTTGGCCCAACTCTAAAACTAAGGCCTTTAATCCAATCATAATTTAAGAGTCCGTCAATAATTTAAGAGTCCATCATAATTAAGAGTCCGTCAATAAATAATATAAATATAAATAAGTGCTTTTTTCATTTTTTTTACCGAAACTTTGACAGTTGTCCTAATTTGGTGCCCAAACCTTAATTTGATCTAGTTGAGTGCAAACTATTATTTTGTGTCTCATGAGTGCCCAATAACATTTCTATTAAAAATGTTAGCAAATGTTAGGGGAAATGTGGTCACTTTATATATTCAATTCTTTTACATGTTTAAAACCTGACATAACGACTTCTTAAAAAAACCAAAATAAAAAATAAAAACTTGATGTTGTGTGGCTCACTCGAGCAAAAAACATAACAATGGAAACAAGCTCTCTGAACATTTTTGCTCGAGTGAATTTCTTTAGCCATGAATTGAAATTCCAAGTCAATCACTAACAAGCTAAGAGGGGGTTGAATAGGTTCAATCACTCAAATCTAATTTTTAAAATTACCAAGTTAATTAATTAAGCAACGGATTAAAATTAATCAAACTTGAGCTAGCAAACAACAGTCAATCACAGAAAGAACACGAGATTTGTTGACGCGAAAAAACCCTTAACTGAGATAAATCGCGAGATCTAGTCCGGACAAAATAATCCACTATAATATTTAAAAAGTTACAACCAGTTACTTCATCCAAATCTAACTAGTCTCCTTATAGAGAGATAAACTAACTTCACGCCACTTGCAGCTTTTTAATCACGAGAATTGTAGGGAAACCTTCTTGCCAATGCCCTGAAGACGAGCTCACTAACCCAGCTTCAATCTTGATGCTAGTCTTGCTAGAATTCATCCGATGATGGACAGTTAATGAATGTAGGCGATAGCTTGAATAGATTCACAAGGGACAATCTTTTCAAACTATCTATGTTTCTGCACTATGAACTATCCTATAAGATTAGTTTTTATGCAACAAGGATGTTCATATAATCATAACAAACCCCTATAATGCATAATCTTCTCAAAAGTGTATATTATGCATGAGCAAACTAGACTTATGGAAGACTTATTTTGAGAAACAAATCCTTAACAAAGTAGAAAATAAGTCACAAACCTTATAGGAAAGGATTAGCATTGAATTAGGACTTAAAACCTTAAAAAACTAGGATTAGACTACCTTAAAAAATAGTAAAAACCTCGCGGGATTGATCCTACAATGGAACAGGAAAAAACGAATTGGTATGATCAATCCTACAGGGAACTCAAAGATGCATCTTGCTGGAGACATGTTTTTGATAAAAACTTTAATACGCATAAGATGTATCCTCCCAAGGTTAGGATCGGTCCCCCACACTCAAAATATCTTTCATGATTTTTCGATTCCGGAAACACTTAAACATAGTTGCACATGATACTAACCATTTAAAATGAATGCAAGGTCTCTAAGTCACATTACATTTACTAGAGTGAAATTGAACCTCAAAACTTACCTTTAAGAACTGCTTCAAGTATGAAACTTGACTACACCAGTGTTTTCTCCAATTCAATGAACATGATGGAACTTTGACTCACGTATACAAACATAACCTAATGCTTACACATTAATGATTTTTTGTCTTAGGAAATAGCCAATTACAAAGTTTACATTAACAATTTTAGATTGAATTTTTCAAGTATAAACATTGTGTAACTTGATACACAATTAAAACATTAGTTTTCCAAACATTTTTAAAACATGAATGCAACTAAGATCATGTGAGCATGCAAAAATGTCTAACCACCTATATGCATGATACACAATTGAAACAGTAATTTTCCCAACGTTTTTTAAGCATGAATGCAACTAAGAATAATCGTGTAAGCATGCAAACATGTCTAAGCACCTATATGCATAATATGCCTCTAAGTCTTACTTACCTTCAATCTTCAAATCTTGGACTCTTGAAACTTACTCAACCCACTCAAACTTAGCTCAACCTATCCTAATGCATACAAACACATAGATTTTGGACTAGGAAATTGACAATTCAAAATTTTACATTTATAGTCTTTACATATACTGTTTCGAAATATAAATGTCATGTTTTTTCCCTTCCAAGTGAGATTCTAGCTGTCATAATCTGTGTGATTTGTTTGTTTCGCATAATTTTGTACCAACTGTGATTTATGCATACAGTGAGCATGTTTTTCGTATCCCTCAAAACAGGTTACAAAATCCCTATTTTTATATGATTTTTTTCTTTAAAATAAAAAACCCATTGTGCTTGATAATAATAAAGCTAAACGTAAAATATAACTTCCATTCTACATGTTCCTTTATGTTGAATCCATAATTTTTTCATATCTAATTAAACTCCGCTGAATCCATAATTTTTGTTGCTCATTCAGAGTTAGATTCCACTATGGTCATCCAGATGTATTCGATAGGCTATTCCATCTGACTAGAGGAGGCATCAGCAAAGCTTCCAAAGTCATCAATTTAAGCGAAGACATATTTGCAGGCATTCTCGTCGCTGTAACACTTTTTATAGACATTTTGTTTTAGATTGATAGTGTACCAATTTCACATATTTTTTCTGCAGGTTTCAATTCTACATTACGTGAAGGCAATGTCACTCATCATGAATATATACAAGTTGGTAAAGGACGGGACGTTGGCCTCAACCAGATCTCAATTTTTGAGGCAAAAATAGCAAATGGGAATGGTGAACAGACACTGAGTCGTGACATATATAGGCTGGGGCATCGATTTGATTTCTTCCGAATGTTATCCTGCTATTTCACTACAATTGGTTTCTATTTCAGCACCTTAGTATGTATAAAATGTACCTCTTTTTCTTCATTTATAATATAATCCTTCACAGTTACTCAAACGTTTTGTTTCTGGTTTGGCAGTTGACTGTGCTTACGGTCTATGTGTTTCTTTACGGTCGCCTATATCTTGTTCTCAGCGGACTTGAAGAAGGGTTGAATACTCATCGAGCAATTAGAGACAATAAGCCTCTTCAAGTGGCTCTTGCTTCTCAGTCAGTTGTGCAAATTGGATTTTTGATGGCCTTGCCTATGATGATGGAAATTGGTTTGGAAAAGGGGTTCCGTACTGCACTAAGTGATTTCATATTAATGCAGTTACAATTGGCCCCGGTATTTTTCACATTTTCTCTTGGTACAAAGACCCACTATTACGGAAAGACTTTGCTTCATGGAGGTGCAGAGTACAAAGGAACTGGTCGTAGCTTTGTGGTATTTCATGCCAAATTTGCTGATAACTACAGGCTCTACTCTCGAAGTCATTTTGTCAAGGGAATCGAGCTTCTGATTCTGCTTGTTGTGTACCACATATTTGGTCATTCATATAGAAGTACAGTTGTATATGTCCTTATTACAATATCAGTGTGGTTCATGGTTGGAACATGGCTTTTTGCTCCTTTCCTCTTCAATCCATCAGGGTTTGAGTGGCAAAAGATTGTCGATGACTGGACGGATTGGAAGAAGTGGATAAACAACCATGGAGGGATTGGTGTATCTCCTGAGAAAAGTTGGGAATCCTGGTGGGAAAAGCAACAAGACCATCTCCGTTACTCTGGGATACGCGGTATCATTACTGAGATAATATTAGCATTACGCTTTTTCATCTACCAGTATGGTCTTGTATATCACCTGAACATTACAAAGAAATCCAAAAGTTTTCTGGTATATATCTTTTATGCACTTTTGAACCTTTTTAAGTTCATTTCAAATATCTGTTATATCTACAATGAAGGTGGAATTTTAATTTGCTTTTCACTGGGCATACAGGTATATGGTATTTCATGGTTCGTGATCATTCTAATTTTGGTGCTGATGAAGGTGGGTAGTGAAAATTTCTGCACTCCTAATGCATACCTTGAAAGAAACTGGAATTTGTTGTCTCAAGATTTATATTATTGAAACATCATAAGATTTAAGGAGTTATTAGTGACAAAATTACCATGTGGAGGCTTTCATCTTTATTCCACTGTAAAGAAACTGAGGCCATTTTGCATTTGCATTAGCTAGAAACGTGAAAATCTGTTTTTTGAGAACTGAATTAACCAAATATTGGTTTTGAATACTAATAAAAAAATTGTGCATACATTTGCTTTCATTTCATTTCAGAGAAAAGCATTGAAAGCAATTTGCATACTTTTTGTTTTTTTTATTTTTTATTTTTAATACAGCCAAACACCAGAACTTTTCTAGGAGAACAGGGGAATACAGTTTAAGTTATGATCATACAGGGTCCAAGTGTTGATTAAAATAGTTGGTATAATGGAGTATGAAGTCATGCTTAATAAATGATTTCCTCTACCAACCAAAGGAGTCTTACCTTAAAATTTTTGCTATATGTAGTATAACCATATTTTAAATATATTTAGTTATAAATCATACTGTACATTGTTAACACTGTTAACTCAGAAGCCAGATGTTTGAATAGGCATAATGAGTCAATATGGTTGTGTATGTCTTGATGTGTTAAATTCTGCCTAGTTTGCATGTCAGAAATATTTACTTGGTTTTTACAAGCTTTTTTGGTTTTACATTCAGCTAATATACGAATTTGCTTTTCCTTTTTCTTTTCTTTTTTCGCATAGAAATTGGATTTATTTTGACAAATTTGCTCGACATTTACAGGCTGTGTCTGTTGGAAGGCGACGATTAAGTGCAAACTTTCAGCTATTGTTTCGACTGTTTAAGGGACTCATATTTATTACATTTGTATCTATTTTCATTACCTTAGTAGCGCTCCCTCATATGACGCTACGGGATGTCATAGTGTGCATCCTTGCCTTCATGCCAACTGGATGGGGAATGCTTTTGGTAATTAAATCAATTTTGTCCTTTTGTTGCTTTCTCTCCTTATTTTTCTCAAACTTATTCTTTCCCATCACTTGTGCTCGCTTTGTTGCTTGTTGATTAGTTTACATCCAATGTCAGAGAGTCAGAGCCTAAGAACTGAACCTGTTCCAACTCTCTTCATTTCTTTTTTTGCTGATTCTTTTAAACTTTTTTTCTTCTATAGATTGCACAAGCTTGTAAGCCACTAATTCGAAAAGCAGGATTTTGGGGGTCAGTTCAGACACTAGCTCGTGGTTATGAAATACTGATGGGTTTGCTACTTTTTACCCCGGTTGCATTCTTGGCTTGGTTCCCTTTTGTTTCAGAATTCCAAACGCGTATGCTGTTCAACCAAGCATTCAGTAGAGGTTTACAGATCTCTCGTATTCTTGGAGGAGATAGGAAGGGACCCAAGGGCCGCCAGTCCTCCACTAATAATGAGTAGTTGTATTGCATCCAACCAAAACAATATTCTCATTTTCCCAGAGTACATATGTAGCTCCAGTGCTTGCTCAAATTATTCATTAGAAAAATTCATAGATGTCTTTCCATATGTTCCTTGTTTTTTTTTTCTCAAACATTAGAGTATATATATGTATTTAAGATGAAAGGTATATGCATATTATGAAGGTTTGGAGCTTGACAATTTCATGGATTGATTGATGTATATTTATAGACAAATGAATTTATATTTGTACTAGAGAATTAAAGATACATTATTGCTTTCAATATTTGAGACTATCTAAATGTTGCACTGAGCTTAAGAGGATGAGACAGCTTGTTTAGAACTCCCACACATTTCCTGATCATGGACAGATAAGTTTGGATTGAAAATATTTTGAAGGCTGCCGCAAATTGTTTGATTGTAGTTGGAGATCTTAAACTCATTCACTTAAAGATACATTATTTTTTGTTTTACTAATTAAGTTTATTTTAAGCCGAATAGAGACACGCCTACAAAACTTTGTCTGATCTCCAGCTGGATCTCCTCGACTGTTCAAACTTAGAGAAAACGCATAAGTAGTACTTTCTACATTATTATATATAGGGAATTGTATCCGCTAGCTTATTACAAGAATGACGAATTGGTTAATATATAGCAGATCATGGCAGACACGGGGCCAAAGAAATTGCATGAACGTACAACAATTCAGAAAGCATGGCAATTACTTGAAGTACTGAAGAAAATCGCAAGCTAAGTTAATAACTTTGATTGGTAATTGTATAAGCATATATATATGGCTCTAGCAATGCTTGAAGATTTATGAAATACTATATATTATTCGATTTCTTTGCATTTCTTTCCAGTCCTTAGTTAATAATTTCCCAGTATTCTTTCCCTAGCTAGCTTGCATTATTAATAAGGTATAAATTAATAGTGCATATCACATCATGTAGAAGATGAGGGAGGCACCACTCGATCTACTTCTAGGTACAAAGGGTATGAACTAACAATATAACAATATAACGCAATCTTTATTCGTATCCTTGCCTCTCTGGTGTGGTTGACAAACTAAAATTCTTTAGCAGGCTCCTATTAAAGAGTAAAGACTCATTAAAGTCAATTGCAATTTGCAAACAAAGGGAAAGGAAAAGGAAAAGGTTGATGTCAACTGCATTATGGAATTTGATTAATTGATTCATTCGAGAACATTTCACAATGATTTTGTTTGACGCTAGCTATTTGATGAGAATTCGTAAGCACACAGATAAAAGCCTCAACTGGATCAACAACAAGGTATACATATCAGATAGACTAATTCAACATAACCATGAATGCCAATATTTTATATATTGCTACAGGAACTAATATTATGTTAATTCCAGTGCACTTGCTAATGTACCTCTAAATATTCTTAGACAATACAAAGATGCTGCCGATAATCTTGCCTATGGATCTGCGACTTTTTATTTTATTTTTATACTATTTTAATTTCATTCTTGCAAAACATATATTTTATTTAGTTAAAAATTTACATTTCAATAACTCAAACAATATTGTTATAGGGAGGCGATTTTCGCACTCCACTTTTCTCCGTTTGCACTCCTTTTGTTTTTTAAAAGATTTTTATTATGTTTTTCATTTTATATATCCAANGCCGAAAATTTCGAAATTTAACACCTTGGTTTTGACTTATAATATTTCTTTTAATTTCCTTTTTAACTCGTTTTTTATTAATTGTTCTTTTAACGTTAATTAATTAATTAGTAATAGATATTATGTATGGATAACAATTAATGCAACTCAACATTAATTGTTACCATTAGCTAGAAGCTCGTCAATGAGGTTGTTAATTTCGGATTTGGATCCTCTTCTAATTTAACTAATCTCCTAACCTTTTTAAACTTTTTATTATAACATGTGTATATTTCAAGATCAAATAGTTCACATTGATTTAGAACTATACTTCCAATTAATTAAATAATTAAAGAAAATTAAAAAATTTGAGGAAAAAAGTTCTGTCAATTAACTCTTTTTTTTTCTTCTTTTGGAGATGTTTGTCTCCTCCAAAACTTGTCCATCATGGTTTTCCTTTCTTTGCAAGTTTCTTGACAGATAAAAAGTTGTTGACAAATAATTAATGATTCTTTCTTTATTTTGAATTTTGTACAATTTTTTTTTTTGGTTGTCTTTGTTGTTTGGTTGATCTTCCAATTCTTTGGCCATTTCTTTATTTGGCTTACAAAATGATAACAATTAATATGATAATCACACTATCAATCATATGATCTTCCGATGGTAGACGAAGTGAAATTAATATGATCACCATGGCAGACAAGGTAGCCTTTCTCTCCAAAAGGGCAACATATATAAAACGAGAGAGAAAGAGAGAGAGAGAGAGAGCTATCAACATCTTTTTATCTCTCAAGCTATAAACTTGCAGAAAAAGAAAAACCGTGGTAGAGAAGAGTTTTGGAGGAGACAAACATCTCCAAAAGAGAAAGAAAAAAAAAAGGTAGAAAGTCGACACAACTTTTTTTTTCCTCACGTTTTTTATTTTCTTTAATTACTCAATTTAAAGCTATAGCCCTAAATCAATGTGAACCGTTTAATCTTGAATTATACACATGGCATCTTATAGTAAAAAGTTTAGAATGTTAGGAGATTAGTTATATTAGGAGAGGATCCAAATCGTTAATTTCCAATGGTGTTAAAAGAATAATTAATAAAACACAAGTTAAAAAGGGAATTTAAAGAAAAAAAATATATTGTATATCCAAACTATAAGGGTAGATTTGAAAATATAAAATGAAAAATATTTAAAAAAACAAAAGGAGTGCAAACGGAGAAAAGTGGAGTGCAAAAATCACCTCCCTTTTTGAAATTCATAAATTTAACCATTCTACTCCCCTTCTGACTTTATATATATAGATATAGATAAATATATGTAATTTGCAAAATACCAGTGAAAGAACAAAATTGTTAATGAATGAAAACACAAGAATCAAAATTGGAATTTTGAAACCAAAAGGACCAAATTTGTTTTTCGAGTAAAACGCAAAGACCAAAAATGTAATTAACCCTTTTAGAATATTAGGCTTTGCCCAAACTCCCAAAGTTAATACTTAACATGCAGCTTCCATAAATCATATTCTACAAATGAACTCGTACTCTATAGTCTATACCCTAAAAAAAAATAATGACATATATCTTATTGTTTGACATGGCAGTGGTGTGGTCAAAGTACTTTATTTAGAATTGAAAAACTTATAAAGGTTTAGTCCAAAGAAGAAATATAATAAGAATTAAACTCTAATTTTATGTACATATAAGTAAGTATACATATTATAATTGTAATGAATTGATCACACTGTCACGCACAATTTTTCTGTCATTCACATCTAATAGTCCAAAGACTTACTCAATTATCACATGGGCCCCTAAATTGTTGTGTTCAATTGTAGTGATACCAACCTCAAGCAAAAATTGGGCCAAATCCAAGCCCATTCTATTCACAGCCCATTTAACTCTCTCTCAAAAAAAGTAAAAAAAAAAAAACATAGAGAATAAGGAAAGAAAAAAGAGGAAAGAGGAAAGAAACATCTCTCATTCTGTATTGGACTTTGGCATATACGCATAATAAATCAGACCATTCTTCACTCTCTTTCACAGCTCTCACTTTCCCACCCATTTTCTAACCAACCAACCAACCTGAGAACTAAAACCCACTCTCTGACTCTGAAGTTTTCAGTCTGAACCCAAAAACCCCGAAATAATGAATCACCCGCAGCCCCCACAACCGCAAGACCCCGCCGACCCCCAACTCCCGAACATCCGAATCCACCACCCCTCCTCGCCACGTCACCACTCCTCCTCCTCCGCCGGCTCCGCCGCCACCCCCACCCCCACGGCCGGGGCCCGCCGTCGCCTCGGCGTGGCCGTGGACCTCTCCGACGAGAGCGCCTACGCCGTCCGCTGGGCCGTGGACCACTACATCCGCCCCGGCGACGCCGTCATCCTCCTCCACGTCAGCCCCACAACCGTGCTGTTCGGCGCAGACTGGGGTTCTATCGACCTCTCCATCAACACCAGCGACGACTTCGACCCCACAAACGACGTCGTCCACCACAACCACCATTCCAAGCAGAAGCTCGAGCACGACTTCGACGCCTTCACCGCCTCCAAGGCCGCCGATCTCGCCAAGCCGTTGAGGGAGGCGCAGATTCCGTACAAGATCCACATCGTGAAGGACCACGACATGAAGGAGAGGCTGTGCTTGGAGGTCGAGCGTCTCGGGCTCAGCGCCGTCATCATGGGCAGCCGAGGGTTTGGTGCAATGAAGCGTGGCAGTGACGGTAGGCTTGGGAGTGTGAGCGATTATTGTGTGCATCACTGTGTTTGTCCTGTCGTGGTTGTACGGTATCCCGATGATAAGGACGACATCAATTGCGACGGTGTTCGCGGTGGTGATGCTGCTGCTGCTGTTGTTGCGGTTAAAGAGAATGAGGAGGAAGAGGCCGTGATCAAGCCGGTAGCTGGCGACGAGCATCGAAAAGGTTAGGGATTTGACTCACATTTAGTTGCTAATGGTCTTAAATTTTGGGGTTTTCATTAGTTTATTGTGATGTGGATTATTTTTATTAGCAATATGTGATAGTAATTGGTGATTTATCATATTGGGTATGATTGCTTCACATTTGTGATATATGTATGAATGTGTATAGCATATATGACATCAGAGCTCCAAATGAGAACTTTGTTTTGTTTGTGTCATTTAAGTGGTTACTATGTAATTAGATGAGTAGTCTACTTTCTGCAAAGGGAAGTTTAAAATTTTTATATCAAGTAAGGGCCTGGGCTCCTTATGGTTGTTTTGCTTCCAATGTATTGTGAACTGTAAATATCTATTATTATATCTGATGGATTTTCAGAGCCAAGGTTGAATAAGCAAATTTTTATGTTTTGCAATGTTAAAAACTCATGGCTGTTCTATGAAAGCATTATGAGATTCTTTGAATGTGAAAATAGCATTTTGAATGAGACACATTGTATCCATAATTAGCATGGAACTTTCTAATTTTAGTTTGTTTTACTTTTAGAGTTGCTTGGTCTTCATCTCTTTGTTTGTGGTTCTAATCTTTTTCTTTCAGTTAACAATCCTTCATTAAATTATGTGCGTAGGGTTGTAAGCAACATTTACGATGCTCATGCACTTGAGGTTCTGTTTAACTTCTTCAATAACATTTCTTACCTATGAAAAGAAAGTATTGTTTCAAATTAATTTTGTCTTTGCTGGCTTATGTGGGTAGTGTAGTCTGATTGTTGGCTTAGACAACAGTTAGACCACCTCATTAAATGGCAGGATGAGTTCCCCCATGGCAAAGTATAAACAATATACTTACATTTGTTTGAAATTGCAACAAATTTTTGTAGAATTTGGCATGTTTTGATCTAATGCACACGGTTTGTTTTGTTATTGTTACATTCATTGGTTAGTTTAATAGGTTTATGAGTTCTAGGATCTGTTTCTTCTGTATGACTTAGTGTAGTGCTGTGCTATCAGTTATGATATTGACGTGTTGTAGTACAATTTATATAATTATATACACACAAACACACGTACAACTGTTTATTTAATCTCAAAGCCCATTTTTATTAGGGCATGCCATAAAGTTGCAAGGAAAAGCGTTGTTTATTGTATTTGGAATGGTCGAAACAGTTCCATTGCAATTTGTTCTGGAAAGCCTGAACTGCTATTGTTGTTGTTATGGTTTTTCATTGTGCGTGTGTGTATTTATTATATTTGGGATTGTTCAAAATGAGGGGAGTTCGGAAAAATATGCTTGGGAATATTGTCTTGGCTTCAAACCTTGTTACAGAGTGTTGTTTCTGGATGTTCTTTTCCTTAAATGATTATGTCAGTTATGTTGTTTTGGTTAACAAAGAATTCTTAGATTTAAGAACCTAGATGGTTTTTTCAAAGAATTATTACCTATGCTTCCTTGTGCTCTGAGTGGGAATCTTTTGGATGGTCTGCATACGCATAACATTATATTGGTTGTTTGTCTTGTGACAGATGCTTAGCAGGTATTCTGAGTCGTAGTTTGATCCTCTCAAAGTACAGGTATGCATTTCTTGTGTGAAAATTCTCTATTTTGGATCTTGATTTTTGATTGTATCATAACTTTCCTTGTTTTTTTTTCTTCCCTTAATAGTTTTGAATAGTTTTATATTTTCTTAAACCAGAAGTTGTATCTACATTGTGAACTTTTCCTCCACCTCCCTATTCCCTCAAACATTGATGGCTTTTATTTTCCTGCAGCCTTCATTTTTCATAAAATTCATGCAAATTAGATGCCGTCTTGGTTCCATATTTTTTATTGGTAGCTTACGTTGAATGTGATCCATGTCAATTGATTTTATATTTTGTAGTTTGTGAAGATGTCTGAGTCAACTGGGATTAGCTGACACGTTGAGGAGTTAGTGAGTTCTTGGTGGGGGAAATCTGTGTGAAATGCAGGAGTCCCGACTGCTGCTGCTCTCTACCCCATCCTATACAACAGCTTTTTTCATGTATGAACTTTTGGAGGATCAAAGATGATATGTGTAAGGTTAATGAGGTTTCTGAAGTCCTGTGAGGTCCTTGCAACTTTGTTTGTCTGCTTTGTGACACAACTCCTTTTAATTTCAAGGATGTGCTTGTTGCTAGTTGAAAATTTAATTATATGACGCTTTGATAAATCTGGATGTTTATGTATGGATTGGTGGACAACCCTAAATCAATATGGTATGGAAAAAGGTAGTTTCTACTTTCTACCTTAGTTTACCAGTTAGCCCTGCCCATTGCATACACTTTCTGAATAGTTTCATATCTTATGTGTGAAGCAGATCATTTGGACAATTTCATCTGAAACCAGTTAATCTGTTGGTAAAATTGTAATAGTGGAATGTTTCAAACTTATCCCCTTTTTTTTTCCCTTTTACGTAGGACATAGAAAGAAAAAATGAATTGATTTAGTGGCACAGCGATGAAAAGCCAATTGCTATTTGACTTTTGGATGCTTAATGAAGTAGACTAATTTGTATGGTAAAGGCCGAGTGTTCTCTTCTTGAAAGCATGATATGGCATTATGGATATGGGTAATGGGTATGTGCCGAATGCATCTTTATCCTCAACTGATTGGATTTGGACCACTTAGTGTTCATGCATCTTCTCAATAGATCGATATCACATATATCCAGTCCAAAAGTGACAGAAGTAAATCTCTGTGCATCTTTTGTACAAAAACGTTGTATACCATGATCAAACTTCAAACCGACCTTGTGATGCCAGCAGGACAGATAAGAATTTGTTGGTTAGCGAAGGGTTCCAATAAAAAGTACTGTAAAGAGTACACATTTTATTTATCAAATATTTTGATGGTGTATTATTTATTTAAATTTGGATTTATTTTGAATTCTATCTATACCAAGTTTAACTGACAATGGGAGTCTGTTTAGTGTCCTAGTACCCAGATGATGGGCGGTGAATGTGATTACATATTAATTTGAGGCGTCTACTTAAATAATAATCATGTTATAATAAGCCATGGTGATTAAGACTAATCTTATCCAGTTAACTTGAGATTTTATTAGAGTGAGTTCACCTTTAAATTCCTGGGAATGGGTATCATATATAATACACCAAAAGTCCAACATTCTAGATGCGTACATACGTTGGATATATATATATATATATGCTATTGCTATATAGCAAGAAGCAGCTTTATCTTACCTTGAAATTCTGCATCATGCATGTTCCTCATAAGAATAAGATATCAACTAGGCCTTTGACTCAATTGCTTCTAAATTTTTGTCAATTTGGAGTTTTGGAAGATATATTTTTGTTTTTAATTGTCAAACCAACACAAACATAGACATAAACATTTTATATTTCTTCACCAAACAATTAGGTAGGGTTCATCTTCTAATCCACAGCCTACACACTCTAAATGGGTGAGCCCATCCCAAACAGCAGCCACTAGATCTCAACTGCCACATTATTTGATGCTAGAAAAAATAATAAAAAGCCATGGCCTTCATTTTTTTTTTATGTGCCAATGGATTAAGCATTTACATTATTTTATGTTCATAATTTATATAAAAAAGATAATTAGTAAAGCCAATACACAGCAAAACTAAGGAATGTTATTCAATTACAAAATCCGAATATACAAATTTAAATTGATCTCAATCTTGGATTGGCATAAAAAAAAAATGAGGGAGTCAAATAAAATATGGTAGGGGTAGTGGACAACAACAACATGAACAAGCTAGTAGCTACCTCAAGCCCTATTATGTTTGGTTAGCAATAATCAACATTAATTTAAACAAAAACAAAAAACTTGATTAGAAGGATGATGAACGGCTGTCATTTGTCATCTCTGCTCAGTTTGCAAATCCCGAGGATCGTAGCGGATGCATGATCACGATCGTTGATTGCGTCATTTTGGAGCCGACGGATTGAGCTCACGATCGCCGTTGATCTCGACTCCTCCGCTTCCCCATCCTCTTCACCAACTAGTCTTGGCCGTTTCAACGGCCTCAATGAACCAAACGCCGCTCCGTCGGATCTCACTTCATCCTGTTTAATTTCAGAAATTTAATTAATTTCTCAATTTTTTATCGCCAAAGAAAAAGAAAAAAGAAGAATAATACGCACATCAGAATCCACATCTGCATTATAATTATTCTCTCGCATTCGCTTCGAAACCGAAAACTGATCCTCGTCTTCGCTACTCGAACAGCTCACTGCAGGTGGCGGAGGCTGTGCCGCCGTATACGCACAACACGACCACGGAACCACCTGATTCTCATCCTCATCCTCATCCTCATCACCAGCAACATCATCTTCCACATCTTCATCTTCATCATCATCACCATCACCATCACCTTCAACATCATCATCATCTTCGTTGTCCGCTTCGCTTTCTCGAACCTCTCCCTGGCCAAGCTTATCTCCATGGCTGCGAACGCAATTCTCGCAGACGGACACCGTGGGCGTGAGCTTGGGCCCGGAGCCTTTCCACGGAGTCAGCGACTGGCACACGTGGCAGAGAAGGCTCCTCGGGTGTTTGGCCACCAGAAAGTTGGCTCCGTGTACTTTCTCGTCGCAGTCCCAGCACAAGCTCGCCTGGTCCGCCTCGCAGTGCATCCGAGCTCTCAGTCCACACAACTCACACTCTCTCATTTCTCTCCGACCTTCGTCTCTCTCTCTCTCTCTATCTCTATCTCTATCTCTATCTCTATCTCTCTCAGTTTGGCAGAACTGACGCAGTGTCGCTGAGTATGATATATGGGAGAGCGTGCAGCCTCACACTTTGATTAATAGCCCTTAATTTCCCAATTTAATTACGTGTTTTTCCACGGTCTCTAAAGCTATAAAAAAAAAAAAGGGTACTTTCGTCATCATGATAAGTGAAAAAACAGGAAAAAATATCTTTACCAGTTCCTTCGAAGTTGTTAACTTCTTCTTTACGACTTCGCCACCAGCCGGATGGGATGGTACTTTACGGTAAGGTCCACAGATTCTAAACCAATTCCAACCAATCACTTATATGAATTCACGTGATTAGTACGTGACGTTGCATAATTTTCCGCGTGGCGAGAAGTCGTTGGCTACGGGTTTGCAATACAATGGATTCTGATACAGTGAGCTTTGATTAATGGACTCTTTGACCAACCAAAAAAAAGAAGTTTGATTTATGGAGTCGCGGCCCCACCACTACAAGACTCGCATCGCCCATTGAGCGACACGCGTCGGGCGTTTATGGAAGCAAAGCCTTGCGTGCCTCGGAGCATTTACAAGGCCCGCCTCCCTCCTCGCCAAGGGAGATATTTTTTCTCGGGTTCGGCGATGACGGGGCGTTCTCGACTGCAGCCTGTGGGTGCCCCCGGGATTCCGAGTCTGTCCTACGTGGACAGTTTCTGACCACAAGAGAACATGGGCCACGTGACGCCCCCTGGGTAGTCCGTCCTAAGTGGACAGTTCCTGGCCACATGAGAACATGGCCACGTGACACCCCCTGAGTTTTGTCCAAGGATCTGGGCCCATCTGGCATGGTAGGGTGGACCCCATGGCCAAAATATCCATGCCTCCACTTTCGGCTACTTCTAATAAGTGATAATTAGTATTTAATTTTATCTAATCTTTTTCACTTTTTTAAATTCGTTTATTTTTGCGGATGACATTATTGGTCTATTTACCCAAATTAAAAAAATCGACAAAGAATCCTGGCAAAAAAAAAAAATCGACAAAGANAAATCGACAAAGAATATTGAAATAAATATTAGGGCCTATAGGGTTATGGGCAGGGAAAGGGGAGTCGTGGTGGTAGTGTTTACTAGACCTGGCAAAAGTGCACACGATCCGTTAACCTGACACGAAACGACACGAAAATTTACCGGTTTGGGTTTGAAATTTTCAGACCCGATTGATATCAGTGTCCACCCGTTAACGACCTGTTAAGAAAACGGTTCGGGTCGGGTCAATTCACGGGTGAAACGGGT
>QANT01009031.1:0-22253 GCA_003254885.1 Purshia tridentata
TGTAGCATTGCCATGATCTCATTTACCCAAAAAAATGGTCACCATAAATACTTGGATGAAATAATGTAATTGACTAAGAATCCATTTGGCACTGTTTTTATAATTGTTAAAAGCGTTTTTATATTAATAAAAATATTTTTGATAACGTTTGACAAAATTATATATAAGTACTTATAATTTATAAAAAAATTTTGAATTTTTTGAAAAGCACCTAACAGATGCTTTCATCAAGATTCAAGAAACACTTCAAACGCTTTTGCATAAAGACTTTTTATAAAAATTTATATATATTTTTTGCAGAAGCGCTTTCAGCAAAAATAACAATAAATAACAATACAAGATAAGACAGTAAGATTAGCCTATAGATGAAATAAAATAAGCTACATATAAATATAAATAACTTCAGTTAGTTGCCCTTATTATACCCTTCTCAAGAATTCCCTTCTCAAGGATTCCGTTGAAAAAAGTGAGCATTTGGCCAGCCAAAATCATCACACCAAAATTTAATTAAAAAGAACGAAAATACACACACAGTGAGTAGCAATCACATTAGAAATATGACAATGAATTATTCCCATCACACTCCAATAATGCACAACCAGCCACTGCTCAGACCAAAAATCTCATCAACAAATGTACGAAGATCTTCATGCATTCTCCATGCTCCTTGATTAGAATTATTCATGTGTGCTGCAATATTATAAGCGTATCAACATCCCATTCAGTAGTTTGACTATATGGCCCAAAACATGGCAATTAAATTCCACAAAATAACCAAATATTATATGCAATGATGAATTTAAAATTTCAGATTTAACTACTACCATTTCTTAATCTTCTAATATACTTCAATACACCATTTGCTGATACCTTAATCTACCACAATTAACAACAAGCATACAACAATTATAAGTACTAGTTAACTGATAAAGATGACATGGATACCCCACAAATAATGAGCAACTAAAGCAATTTGACTTGAATTTCGTCAAAAATAATATATTCTTGATTACAGATCAGCAGTTGGAAATTTACCCACATACCATGTGTGTTCCTGTTTAAATTGTTGACCATCATGGCACCTTATATTGACCAAAAACATCGACCACACCATCCTTTTGAGTTGTGCAGGAACCCAAGACTCCAAAATCCAGCTTCCACCAGAGCTTTACTGATGCGTGGATAAAAAAACATTGCTCTCGCTCTTTAAGTCCAATTTACATCCTAGAAAGGTACAGAACCCTTTATCCCACCAAATCTTCATTTAGCCCACAGATCTAGCTCATGCTCCACCATCTCTTTACCTTGTACCCCAAAACCTCAGTTTGTGCATGTGATGAACCCGTAATCGAACCACTAGACTGCTTAATAAATGTCCATCAGAATGCTGCACACCACAATATTGCAAAAAGTTTCTAATATTATAAATAATCTAAATCATAAAAATTGTTCCACCAAAATTAGCTCTCCCATTGGTGGTCCCATATTAACATGAAAGTTATCTGATTGCACATGAATTTGAAAAGTGCTTTATATCTTGTGCTGGAAAAAACTCTCAACAGCGTTTCTTTTACAAATAGAAGAAAAAAGGTTATCAGGTGATGTTAGCTTTCTTCTTAATATCCTCTATCAACCAGTTTGCTCTTGATACAACATTCTCAGGCGAACTTCTACACTTGACAAGTTCTCTTGGATCTGAACATGTTTTCAACAAATTGGACATTGCTTCAGCCTTCTGAATTATAGATTTTCTCCTTGCATGAGATGCATGTCCATCTCTGACATATGTATTTGGCAAATTTATTGAATGAGGAACTGAAGACATCATGTCGCACAGCTTTCGCACCATTTCAGTCATTCCTTGTTTCCTTAATTCATCTTTCATTCTCTGGAAAGTGAGATACTGAGGAACTAAACCCCTCCGTATCATGTCCTCAAACTCTGCAAAAGCCTCTTTGACTTTATGCATATTGCAAAGCAAATGAATCAGCATGGTGCTTGAAGCTAAATCCATATCCAACCCCCTAGATCTCATTTCTCTGCTAACTTGAACTGCCAAATCCAATCTCCCTTCTTCACACAACATCTTCATCAAAAGATGGAAAGTAAGCCGATCTGGGATATACCCAGATTCAATCATTTTGGTATAAAGGTTCATTCCCTCCTCAATTTTCCCAAACTTCGAAAAGTACCTAAAAAAATAGTTATAGGTTGTTGAAGTTGGGACAGAACCCCTACTTATCATCATCTTAAGGATCTTACTAGCCCCTACAAGATCTCCGGCCTTGCAATAGCCCTTTACCAGAGAATTGTATGTTGAAATAGTGGGGCCTGATTCCAGAACCAAAAAGCGCTCCATCATCCCCAACGCCTCCTTGAACCTCCCCGCTTCCGCAAATGCATCAATTATTGGATTATACACAATTGCATTGGGCTCAATTCCTTCCCTCCTCATCTCATTCACCAATTCAATTGCCGTTTCAGCACGACGCATCCGACAGTACCCTTCGACAAGTGTACCATACGTTACAACAGTAGGTTTCACATTCTCCTTCTTCATCTCCTCCCAAAGCCGCTCTGCCTGTTTCAGTTTCCTAGAACGTAACCATCCATTCAACATTATATTATAAACCCGAACTGATGGAATCCAATCTGGATCCAACTTTCTTTTACTATCAACATACTCTGAAGCCACCTTAACAAAACCTTCCTTACAAAGGGAATCCAACAAAATTTCAAACAAACTCATTTCTGAATCAGAACTGAGAAATGAGTCTAAATTACTTGCAAACTCAAAGGTCCGAATTGCTGATTGGGGTATACCTGCATAAGATGTACCACCACCAAAGAAAATATGATGGATTTAAAAGCAAAAGAAGTTGTCCCATATCAATACCAAAAACAGGTCTAAGACAAATGCATATTCAAGCCTCCTAATCCAGAAAACACCATCTAATTCCAGAATACAAGCATTTTCAATGCTGACCCCATTTAAGTAATATATGCAAGTTCAGATTTTATTAAATTTTTTGAAATGAGATCGCAACATTTACTAACTCTTTATTAAATGTAATCCATTTTAGAACCAAAATTTGCTTATTCAATTAAGAACGTATTTACAATCACATAGCAACATACCTGCACGACTATACCGTCTGATCATGATAACAAACGTATCTACAGAAACGAAAGCAGGTTCCTCATCTCTACCAATCCGGTCAAGAATCAGAGACCACGCGGAGTCGAACTCCCTCCACCTGGCAAGTACACTGATCATGGAGCTGAAGAGCGACACAGAGGATCGAAACCCAGGCTGCTTCTCGGCCCAAAGAAACAGCGTGTGCAGCAATTTTGGAGACGAATTAAAGTGTTCGAATACGGCTTGTAGCAAGCTTGGATTCGGCTCGATTCCGGTCCGGTCCAAAGCGTTCTGGAGGGGTGAACCAGGAGAGATGCTAGGGTCGGTGAGAAGGTTCGCGATGGTAGCGAAGTCATTTTGTGAAACTTTGGGGTCGGAGTTAGGGTTAGGGTCTGGGAGCGGAGGAGGAGAGCTGGGCGGGTGGAGTGGCGAGGGCCACTTGATGAGGGGGTTGCCAGGCACGGACAGCCATGATTGATTGCAGAAGGATCGCAGAGAGAGATTACGAAGGTCAGGGTTACGGTTAGGGTTTGGTCTGAAGAGGAAGAGAGTCAGCGAGAGAAAATGGCGGGGTTTCTGGGAGTGCATAGCCACTGAGATACTGAACTCTAGACTGAGCTTCAAATTTGTTCGTTCAGATTTGTGAAATTACTAATATACCCCTATCCCAAATTTCGGTTGTCTTCTCTTTTTGCCTATTTAAAAGGAAACAAATGCAGACAGTGAGCAAGACACCTAATCAGACATGGCTTATATGCTGCACTCCGCCAACGCCATGTCGTTCCGGCCAGCGGAACTCTCCGGCACCGGCGTCCGAAACCACCGAAACTCCACAAAGAAGTCCGTCTCGGTCTGCTTCGCCGGAAGTTCGCCGGAATCGTATCCCGCTCAGCCCGAAAAGCCCGAAATCGAGCTCCAATTCATAGGGGTACACCGTACACGCATTAAATCAAATAAACCTTAGCATTTTCGTCGTTTTTTTTTTTTTTTTTTANGCATTTTCGTCGTTTTTTTTTTTTTTTTTGTAATTCTATGTAATTAAGACGACTTATTGGAGTTTTTGTAATGGGTGGTGGTGAATTAGCCGAAGGCCGGGAACGACGGGTCGTATCCGGTGGAGAGCGCGAAGGCGATTAGTGGAGAGAAGTTGCTGCGGAACATCATGTTGGATAACAAGATCGAGCTCTACGCCACGTATGTGAGTGTTCAATGCTGACTTAACTGCCTCACTTTGCATCCCGTGCACTTTAGTCATTTACCGCTACGGTTTTCTTCTGTGCGCGGGGATGTTGGGCAAATGACGGTTTATGAGTATTATGGGCTATTGTTGCCTGCCAGGCCCAGCGTTCATGTTGTAACTTTTTTAAGCCCAAAAATAAAAAATAACTTAATTTAAGTTTTAAATGGATTTTTTTGGGTAATGAAAATGGTAGGTTTTATTAATTGTTTGTTACAACTTACAAGCTAAAAAAGAAGTGAAAGGATGATTTTCGAACTCTGACTCTGAGGGTGAGAATGTGAATGTGAAATGTTTTTATCATTGGAGCTCGTATCACATTTTATGTATTCTATTTATACTGCGTCTCTAATACAAGTGAATTCTAACTCTATTAGAAACGGTACCAATGTTATATAAAAAATAGGGAATGCCTGGTGTCAAGGGTATACTTTACATATAGTGATATTGGAACACAAGTGATCGAATGTCTTAAAAAGATATTGCAATTTTAAACAGGGAAAAGTGATGAACTGTGGAGGTGGTGGAAGCTGCGGAACTTGTATCGTTGAGGTATGCTTCTAACATTCATATTCTTACACATTCTCTAGTTTCTTCAGTTAATACTTATGGGAAGGTGGAAACCTGTGCATTTTATTGTAAAGCAGCTGCTCATGATAAATTCAGCAATACTTATACTACCATGTAGCATGTTCAAATTTAATTTTTATTGAAAATTATAACCTTTCAATGGTTTTTTATTTAAGTTGGTAACTGCTCATTGAAAGAGAATGTTTCAATTTATATTATTAAAAAAGGTACAAACTTTATGCAGTTTCTCTGTTTTGATAAGAACCTTTAATGGTATATCTGTATCTTTTCTAGATCATAAGCAAAGCTCTAAGTGATTGCCTCCTACTGGTATCCTTTTTTTTTTTTTTTTTTTTTTTTTTTTTTTGTGTGCAGATTATTGATGGGGAAAATCTTTTGAATGAAAGAACAAATACTGAACTCAAATATTTGAAGAAGGCAAGCTCTTTCTCTCTATCTTAAACACTACACTTTCTGATATACCACTCCCTTCTCTTTCTATAAGAATGGTGACACTTTTTAACATCAAATCAATGTGAGTTACTTTGCTGGCGTTTATCTTTCTTCATTTGAAATTTTTTCTAATTTTTGCTCACTTCTCATTTGAAGTTCATACTCAGTAAATAGAAGCTATTTTAACATACAGAAACCTGAATCTTGGAGGCTTGCTTGTCAAACTATAGTGGGAAATAAAGAAAACTCTGGGAAGGTACTTTTCACTATTCTCCTTTATTTGCCTTCATGCTTGTAAATAAGTCTATTGAAATTCCAAATATTAATCACTTCATGTACTTTTTCTGCATTGATTTGAATTCAAAACAAGAAACAACATTCAATGCTTTTAACTTATGTGATATAGAATGGATTACTACTTTTGTGATTTTTATGCTACATCTGATTAGTCTGGGTTTAAATGGTTGCATAGGCACAACAGTTAAGTTAATTGTATCAACTAAGAATAGCATGGCATGGTGGTTCTGTAGTCAACATGTTTTTATTTTTCTAACAGATATCTATCTGATTGTTGGTTGTAGGTTGTGGTTCAGAGGATTCCCCAGTGGAAAAAGTAATTAAGAGCCATGCCATGTTACATTGTTGAATACAATTACTTTGCTTTTCACCCCAACTCATGGTAACCACTTTATATGTTTAGGTTTTAGGGTGTTTTGTAATATTATTACAATACAATTTGTAGACTATTTGTTGATAAAGAGAGAATAATGGTTTATCTTCTAATAATTCAATTTAAAAGTACTTACAGGAACTATACCATATGATCATCCTCATTTCTCATATATCATATTCATGAGTCATAACCTTGAAAGTCACATTTAAAGAAAAGTTTGTCCAAAAATCCAGCTTTTATGTTCAGCTGGTTATAGACTTGTTACTTCACCATGCCATTTTCTAGAAGTTGTTCCAATCCCCTAGCATAAACTTCACATTTTCCAGTTATTGTTCCAAAGGGCCTTTGATTTATTGATTCATTTTTATTTGAATGTGCTTTATGATTACTCAAACAACAGTTAGAAACCAATAATGAGATGACATGTAATCATTGTTAGTGAGACTCATATTATTTATTTCATAAAAATCTTATTAAATTTGAACTCACATGAAATTTAACTCACCAAGACACCAAAAATGATTACATGCCATTGATCTCTTGATTTGGTGTGCAACATGAATCGCCTTCAAAGAGTTATTCTATTATCTTTCATCTTCTCTTTATTTATAGTTTATTGGGTTATAATCAACAATCGCTTAAGATGGGAAAAAGCAGCAGTAAGATGAGAGAGACTAAGTTTTGTTTATATATATATTTGAGAGGAAATTGAATTTAAAATCTTATAAACCAATTGAAAATTTTGAAATATAAATTTGAGAGGTCACATCACATGTAATCTGCATATTTCAAAACATAAGGAGGTGGAGAAGATGATAAGGGAGGAGCGGAGCACAGTGTGTTTGGCTCTTGGTAAAGTTGTAAATATGGGATTATTTTATTTTCACTTTTTGCACTTTTTGCACCCAACATGCCCATCCAACAATTTGTCGTATAATTACCACCTTTTAGGGTCAATGTCTGAATTATTCATTCATCATTCAAATAAATTAATACTTCTAGTCTCTAGATAAATAAATAATAATAATTAATTACTTAATACTTGCCAACAGAAAAATAAATCAATACTTTTATTTGAAGTACCTTTGGTGGGACCCCATCTCTCTCTCGCACCACATGTGGATTTTGGACTTTCAGTGCGTGAAAGCTGTTGGGCCCACCTCGTAGGAAGAGGGACACAATGGACCACACTTGCTTTTCAGTTCTGCAAAGTCTTAAATGGGCTGGGTCATGCTTGGTGAGTCTGGTGACAGTGTGACACATTCTTTCTTTAATTTTTTTTTCTTTTTTTACAACAAAATAATAAAAACAAACAAACTTTCCCCATTATTGACTGATGAAAATCCCCTGACAGACATAATTTGTCACCATGTTATTTATGGTCATAATAAGTTTTTTTTTTAGAATCCATCTTAACTTATCAAAATAACAATTATTTAAAAATGAATTTTTATTTCTATCTATCAAATTTTCTTCCAAAAATATTATTTTTGGTGAGTGCATAACTGAATCCAAAATTATAACTTTCCCTAAAGAGAAATGAATGTGAGTAACTTTCATTTATTTTTATTTTTATAGGCAGATGAATGTGAGTAAAGGAAGAAGCGTGTTATAAACTTATACACAAGGGAAAAAGAAAAAACAAAATAATGTATAGTAATATTTTTGAAATAACAATAAAACATATACAGACAATTTGTAATGGCTTTTAAATTTTTTTTTTAATTCCATATATTTACCATTTTTTGTATTTACCTCCAACCTTTGTTATATATTTTTTCTCTATCTCTTATTTCTCTAATTATTAGAAAATAAAATTATTTATGTAATCATTTTTTCATCTTTATTTTGTTTAAAATGAAAATGAAAATAAAAAACACGATCTAAGGTATGATTATTTAAGCAAGTTTGTCATAAAAGAGTGGCGTTATGAATTGATGGAGAATCAACTAGCCTTGTGTGGATGATCCATCAACCTTGATTGTCTGATATAAATAATTCCCACTTTTCTGACACAAAATAAATTATATAAATCCTATTTAAGAAATAGATATTTTTACATTGAATTGGCCATTTCCATATCTATATTCAAACCAATTAATTAGGCATTGCCACCTGAACTTGTGGATATAATTAGAAAAAAAAAAAAACCTTAAAACCCTTTCCTTTTCTGCTTAAACCAAAGCAATTGAACCTTAGCTATGATCACCACACATCAAGCTGGACCAGTCTTAACATTACTTGTGTCCAATTAATCAAAATGATTGATTTCTCAATGTAGAAGAGAAAACCCAACTGGAAATTGAGTTTAGTTAGGCCAAATTAAACTGAAATACCAAATCCTAATTTGGTCACAATGAGAGTTTTAATGTGTCTCAAAATGTTCAAATTCATATGAAATCTAATACCAAAACTAGGGGAAATCTAATACCAAATCTAAGGGAAATCTAATACCAAATCTATGTGAAATTCATTTGACTTTTTTCAATTACTCTCTAAATGTGGAGGCAAGAAATTTTAAAAATGACCAAAACAACATAATTTGGTCATGTAAATCCAACAATAAAGTGTCTGTATAGTGCTGGAACACTCTCATTATGTGTTATCATTTGTGTTGATTAGTATCAATTTGTCTGGATCAACCATCAGTCAACCCCTCTTACCCCAAAACCATTAGTCAAACATTTTCCATTTCTATCACTGAGTAAATTTGTATGCATAATGTATACATGTTTTAACATATAAGTTATACAACCAATCTCGATCGCATAATCAACCATGATAATGAAAATACACATCATCAACCGTTAAAATAGGTTCAAAAGAATAAAATTTGATAATTGAAAACAATTTTTTTTTAAATTTAAAAAGATAATGAATTTTGATCCAACGGCTGGTGATAATGTGATAAAAAAAACTACACATATAACTATGCATGTCGCATGAGATGCCATGGTAGGTAGACTAATTCATTAAGTCTGACTTGGTAATTGGGACAAGCTAGCTAGCCTCATATTTTGGCATCTAGCATTGGTGAATAGTACCATTCAAATTTTCATAGACCACAGTAGGCCACAATAGTAGAGGTCAGACGTGCCATTGCTTGCGGTAGAGTCAATGATATTTAAAATTAAATAAAATGGATAAATGTTAATCAAATGGGTAGTTGGAGCATAACTCTTTTCCACATTATATTTAATATTACATATTTAAATATATAATTTTGAATACTACAATTGATCAAGAAGAAGAAAAACAAATAAAAAAAGACCATACAACTCCTTTTTCTTGGGTAATGAAGAAATGCTCGCAATTCATATTTTGAATACAATGCCTCACACACAATAAAACTTTTGTTAGAAAATACATGGTGGGTGATGCATGCACCATGTATTTGATCATTTTTCTTTTCACTTGTTTTGGTAATAGGATAGCTAAAATCCTAAAAAAGAAAATTAGGTAACAAAGTTTAAAATTTCTCGACACATCATTTACACTTTCAAATCATAGCAATTAAAACTCTAAAAAAAGTATTTATAAATTGAATAATAAAAATAAAACTTAATATTTAAAATAAGGCAACATTTATGTTGAAATTAGCGAGAATCTAAGTACGTAACATGCAGCTTATCTCACGAAATTCTCCCCTCAAATGAATCACATGTGTTGAAAAAGAAAGAAATAGTAATAAATGATACCAAAAAAAAAAAACTCTGCAGGAGAAAAACAAAAAGAAAGAAAAAAGAAATAGTATTTTGCTTCCATTTGGATTTTAGAAGTTCAAACTGTAAACCCGTCCCGCTCAGTCGCTAACGCTCTGCTCCTCTCCCTTTATATCAAACACTCACACTCTCTCTTTCTCACTCTTTCTCACTCTCTCTCTCCCCACACAATTTCTTTGTCTGAAGCTGAGCCTCTCTCCCTCTCTATATCTCTCGCTAACTCTGCAGAGCTCTTCGGACCGTCACCAAAGGTGTCGTCGGAGCTCCCACCAACAGAGTAAGCTCAGCTCCCACACTCTTCTTCTTCACAGGCGCGTAGAGTTTTATGTATGCGTTCTATGTGTTTGAGCCTTCGTCGCTATGTAATGGAAACGACAGCGTTTTACGCTGCTCGCTACATAGATCTGGGCGCTGGCTCTTCTCATTTTTGTTCTTTCATTTTCTTTTTTCCATTTTTACGGTTTTTTCGCTTGCTCTTGGTTTGAAATTTAGTGCCTTTTTTTGGCAAATGTGTTTGTTTGTTTGCTTTGATTTTGGTCATGGTTTGATGGTGTGCTGATGGGTGAAAATTTTGAAGAGATTAGGGTTATGGGGTTTTTTGTGGTGCTTCTTCTTTTTTGGTAAAGTGGTTTTCTGTTTGGTGACTGGGAAAATGTGTCAGAGAAAAAGAGGATTTCGAAGCATTTGTCTTTCATGCATTAGGAAGCCCGAAAAACTATAAATGCCAGTCAACTGGGCTTTCAAATGGGCTTGGTTGAGGTGAGCTTCTCACCTTCAAGTAAAAACAGCAACAAACTGTGGAAATTTTGTTTTTTTCTTTTTTTCGGGTCAAACAAACTGTGGATTATAGCGGTTGTTTTCTTCCATTTCTCAAAGTTTTATCACTAACAAAAAAATTAAGTATAATCGCGAGCTGAAAAACTGTTTTATGGTTTTGGTATGGGACCTTTTTGTGTTAAGCTTCACGTCAAGGCCTTATTCTGCCTTTAACTTTGCATAATGTTATGGGATTTTTGGTTACATTGTAAAGGATCAAACTCGTGATCTATCTTAATCCTAAAAAACCATGATTTTTTTCTAAAAAAATATGCGTAGATTTATTTTTGGGACAAATAAGCCTTCCTAGTCTCTGTTATTGCAAATTTTTATGGGTTTGGATCAAACTGTTGATTTATCTTAATTCTAACTCATTTTGCCGAAGTAAAACAGTAAAAAGCCTTTTTTTTTTTTAATATATATAAAATTGTTAGATTTATTGTTGGGATAAATGAGCCTTCCCAGTCTCGATTATGATGTGGGAAATGGATAATGGTTTAACATGAGATATCAACTTGCGCAAAGCATAATGGAAAAATTAAATTTCGGTCAATGACCGTAAAGGGCATATTTTTCTGATGCTTATGTATTTTGGGCGGAATGCTTTCTTGAGTTGATTTGTTATGCTTGTTTGTGTTGGATTTTACGCACTATCTCTTGTTCCCATAATTTGACATCGACTTACTTGAAAATGCAGGTTCAATGAACAAGGATTCGGTCTGAATTCAATTGTTGCTCTTCTACAAGGCATGCAAATATGAATAAAGAAAATAAAAATGCTGCCAAAGTTGAAGAGCCTACTGTCCGAATCACACGAGCACGGGCTAAAGCCTTTGGCTTATCAGGAGAGGTTCTCTCCTCCTCAAAACCTTTCTTTAAACAGGATCAGAATTGTGGTCTTCGGGCAAATTCCAAAAGAGCAGCATCAGATGAGAGCAAAGCTTCTTCGTTTACCACAGTTGGCTTGCAGCATAAAAGAAGGGCAGTGCTTAAGGATGTAACAAACATCATCTGTGAAGATTCATACGTGAATTGCACTGATGCATCTCAAATTCAGGTACAGGTTTCCATCTTTCCGTTTCTAACCATATATGCAAATTCTGAATTTTTAATGAATATTATGTTTGTCCAGGAACCTCACATGATTTAAAAATAATTTAACTGTTACCCCATACATGAAAATGAGGATATGGTTGATTGTTTGTGGCAAACAGCCATCATTTTAAGCATACATAGGATCTAGCATGCTTCTGTATGCTTTCTACAAAATTTAACATACCTCTATCCTTGTTAAGTAATTCTAACTTAGAATTTGTTGGTTTTGCTACTGATAGACTGGAAGGCAGGCCAGAAGAGGTCTTGCAAAGAATGTCAAAATAGCCTCAAAAGTCTCTGAAGAAATTCCAATGTTTCAAGAGGATGCAAAAGCAAAGTTAGCTGAGGAATTATCCAAAATAAGGGTGGCAGAACCACAAGAGCCCACTTTGCCAGTAAATTTGGAAGGAAAAGGGCCAGCACCCCAGAGTAGGTGTCATGCCTTGGGACAACATAGAAGAGCAGAACTGCCTTCCATAGGACCCGCTGTACTTAAGAGCTTCATAAAGAAAGGTATATTTTTTGTTTCAGATTTGTTCAGTAGCGTGCAACAGTATACGATTTATCTTCTTAAACTTACCAACTTACACTACCCACTCCCTATGCCTATACTTCATAAGAGTGGTGCTTTCAAAGCCAAAGATGACAAGTTGAAATTCGTTCACTATTTTTGTTCTGAGCCTTCCTACTGAAAATTTGAGCCTTCTTAGTGTTGAAATTTCAATAATTAGTTAACAAGGAATTTCATTGGCTTTAAAGGGGATGTGGAAAAGGCAACCTGCTGGTGAATATTTTGGCAATAATGGAATTTCGTTAGTTAGAGAAAGAAGATCACTGCTTGGTCACAATAATAATCTCCACATTACTGACTTCTGTTTTTATGTGCATAAATAGAAAAACATGATGATGTTTTGATTGGATTATGCAGAAGAAAATATTGTCTGCGAGACATTGGGATCCTCAAATGACCCAGACATTGTGGACATTGACTCAAACTTAAAAGATCCTCAAGCATGCAGCTTGTATGCCCCTGATATATACAGTAACATATGCATTACAGAGGTTTGTGTTGCAGCCATTTACTATAGTATTGACTATATTTAGTTTTCATAAATTTCTTGCACTTTAACCTTCACTTGTATTCACAAGAGAGAGAAACACAAGGTTTTCAATATAATTTTAAACATAGCAGAAGTTGCAGCTTCTTTGATGAGTTTATTTTATTTCTGTTGTGCTTGGGAAAGAAAAGGACTACTAATTTGCTGTCTATCAGGAATATAATTGATTCTGACTTTTAGTGAAAATTTATTCTTCATCAGCTAGAGCGAAGACCATCAACTAATTATATGGAAAGGTTGCAGCATGATATTACTCCAAGCATGCGAGGAATTTTGATTGATTGGCTTGTGGAGGTCAGTATCATCGAATGTACTTATACAAATGGCTATAGTATTTGCTATGATATGGCATGCCCTTGCTTGCTTGAAGGCGTCCATACCAATCTGTTCTTAAATGAGATGTTGAAAAACCTGTACATCAGTCTGAAAGAATGCCAGTCCAACTTTTCTTCTTCTCTAACTGAATATGAGCCAATTATCGGTGCTATAGAAAATTGATGGTATCACTTACCCTTAACTTGCGTCTCTTTCAGGTTTCTGAAGAATATAAGCTGGTTCCAGATACACTTTACCTCACAGTGAATCTAATTGATCGGTTTCTCTCTCACAATTATGTTGAAAAACAAAGGCTCCAGCTGCTTGGAGTCACTTGCATGTTAATTGCCTCGTGAGTATTCGGTGGATGAGAGACGGTTGTAGTAAATTGTGATGACTTTATAATAAATTTTAATTATTATTAAAAGAAACCCTTATATTTAATTTTAAATTTGGCTATTTGATGAAGTCATCTTTGGTAGAAATGATAGACACACATTCTTTATATGTGTTTGTGTGGTGTGTGCACTTGCACATGCGTCTGAACAAGGAAGCAATAACAATATATTTCTCATCATTATTGTATCTTTACATTGCTTGAGGTGAATATATTCTGAACAATTTGAATGCATATGCTATTATTGGTGCAAGGCATTATGTCTATGTTTCTAAATATTGCTCTGACACCTAAGGTGTATGTGTTATTTGTTATGACTCAAAGGAAGTATGAAGAAATCTGTGCACCACGAGTGGAAGAATTTTGCTTCATCACAGATAATACTTACTCAAGAGAAGAGGTATGCTCTGGGATACCTGAAATGTCTAATTATGATAAGTCTTGGCTTTTCCATGTATGCTTATCAGCATTCTGGACTTCCCTTATTTCGATTGCAGTTGGTTTTTATTGCATATGAGTCTATGATCAAACCTTAAGCCAACTCTCCCATATGGGTGCTGGGTCCAAATTTATCTCTGGATTGCATCACTAGTTATATATACTGATATATAAGTTCCTAATTAAATTTGCAGGTAATAGAAACGGAAAGTCAAGTTCTGAATTTCTTGCACTTCCAGTTATCTGTTCCCACCACGAAAACATTTCTTAGGTAATGCACTCACCTATATTGTTGAAAAAAATGCCATTTGAAGTGAACTCAATAAACCGGTTTTTGGGTTTCAGGAGATTCATTCAAGCAGCACAAGCTTCTTATAAGGTATTCTGTGCATTTTTTTTCCCCAGTTTAACTTCTAAAAAATCAATTACCATACAAGAAAATGGTTACATTTCAATTAATTTTGGTACGCAGGTTCCTTGTGTTGAACTGGAGTTCTTGGCAAATTATTTAGCAGAATTGACTCTTGCTGAATACAGCTTCCTGAAGTTCCTACCTTCCCTCATAGCTGCCTCAGCTGTGTTCCTTGCCAGATGGATGCTCAATCAGTCAGACCATCCATGGGTTGGCATTTCTGTGCCTACCTTGTAATTGAGGTTTTCAATTATATTTTTCCTGAAAATTGTCTGAAAAAAATGATCATGTTTACTTCTTGCAGAACCCTACTTTAGAGCACTATACCTCCTACAAAACGTCACAGCTCAAAACTACAGTTGCTGCACTGGAAGATTTGCAATTGAACATCAGCGGCTGTTCCCTAAATGCTATACGCGATAAGTATAGACACCACAAGGTATATGACTAAATAACAAAGTTTTTTTTCCAACTGACTAATTCTGGCTAGAATACTTTTTACATTTCATTCAGTTATTACTAAGCCTCAGTACCTTCGGAAACTCTGAGGTCCTCATATAGGGCTTGTAGATTCCTGAAATGGCATGCAAATATTAAACTAAAATTTAGTTTAGCATCACTGATACATTATTCTGATTTAATTCTTGTCTTGACAGTACAAGTCTGTGGCTACTCTAACCTCCACACAACGAGTTGGTTCACTCTTCTGAAGATCAACAATAGCTGAGTCTTTGTAAAGCTTTGAATCAGGATCCTTATCAGTTGTCTGCATTCCAGTACTTTGAGGATCCTCATCCAGATCTCCGAAATGAAAATTCAACTTTTCATCTAACCTTTTTCTCTGTCTCTGTCTCTGTCTGTATGATGTTAAATGTGATCTCATTCTGGTGCTTCCTGCTCTGTCTTTGTAACGCCATTGTTTTTAGAGCAAGACACATTTAGGACAGACCAATTGTGTGTCTTTTGGAAAAATAATTTACTAAAACTCCTCAGCACAAGGGAGGTTTTAAGAGCGACCATGCGCTGGGTTGCAGTTCGCAACTAGAAATGTAGCTCCTTCATTATTTTTGTATCCAAACCCTTCATATATGAAAACAAAAAAAATTGAGAATAGTTTATCTATCATTTCTATTACCGTTGTTCTGTTTAGCCCATGTTAATATACAACTTACATACTGATTAGGGTTAGGTCAGTTTGACCAAAAAATCGGAAACCGTTCTGAAACTGGTGCTACCGATATCGAGAAAATCGAAACAGAGTAGAATCCAAAACCGAGACAACCATAATCAGACCGAACCGAAAATGTCGGTTCGATTTTGGTTCTCATAATCTAGAATCATTGGTTTACCGAATCAAACCGAATATTAAAACTTAATCTTCATATTTATATATTATACACATTTGACATTTTAGATAATAAAACTAATATTAATCTAACTATATTTTAGATAATAAAATATATTTTATATATCAATTGAACCATATATTAGATAATAAATATATTTCATAATTAATTTTTTTCAATTGAATCATATATTTATTTTATAAAAAAGGTGAATGTTATATTCTTAATATCTTATACCTTATTTCAATTGAAGGTAATGATTTTTTTTGTTAAAGCACATAAAATGTTTAGGGTTTAGGCTATAGGGTTTAGAAGTTAGTATATGTAAACTCTATGTTTTATATAAATTATAAAACATATGTAATATATCAAAACTCTAAACCCCAATACTTTATTTCAAATTAAACTAATAATTTTTTTGTTAAAATTAAAACACAACAAAGTTTAGGGTATAAGATAATAAGATTATAAGATATAGGTTAGTAAGATGATACAATCATACAAGTACAACATTCAAGGTA
Source organism: Purshia tridentata (assembly GCA_003254885.1). NCBI lineage: Eukaryota > Viridiplantae > Streptophyta > Magnoliopsida > Rosales > Rosaceae > Purshia > Purshia tridentata. The sequence continues at coordinate 16,253 of QANT01009031.1, forward strand.
TATAATTTAAATATCATTGTTATAAGGTTTAGGGTATATATTAGGGTAATAGAATTTAGGGTGTTTTTAATTAGATTTTAATAGAAATTTAAAACCATAAATTTTTAAAATGATAAGTTTAATATCAAAGTGGTACAAAATATTTCAAAGTGGTACAAAATGGCCCAAAATGGCCAAAAAAGGCCCAAAATGCAGTCCAATTTGAAGTTTGGTAAAGGCCCAATCCGAACCCGTTTCTCGGTACGACTCGGTACTCAATTCATCATTTTCGATTTCGGTTTCCGTGCAAGCTAACCGGAGTAGTTCGATTCGGTACACGGTTCATCATTTTCGGTTCGGTTCGGTTTGGTTCTCAGCTGATATTATCTTCATCAAGATGTGAGCTACAGTGGTATATATTGGCAGGAGGGAGGGAGGGAGAGAGAGAGAGAGAGAGAGAGAGAGAGAGAGAGAGATGTGTGTGTGTGCTTCTTTTGCCCGGTTAACGAAGGACAAAGTTTTTCAATCCTCATTGTTTAAACTATAAACACAATATATAAATATAATCAAGAAAAACATGCTTTACAAAGTTTTTAAACTTATTTTGAAAATTTTCTTTTGAAACAAACGGATAATTGAAATATTTTCATTTTACTTCATCAGAAAAAGAAAAAGAGAGCATTTTACAACAAAGCTGCCGTATGTCGTTTAAAAGTTGTACCGGGACTCAAAATTAAGGTCGGGTTGGGTTGGTTGTATAGTCGGCTAAGGTGGCCGGCTATCATGGTGATTATAGTGCCACTTTTTTCTTTACTTTCTCTATTTCTCTTCCTTCTTCCCTCACCGAACGAACAGGCTGACATAGGAAGAAGAGAGAGACGAGAAAAGTGGGAGGGGAGGAAGATAGCAGAGGGTGGTGGTGGGAGAGAGCAGGGAGGGGAGGAAGATAGCAGAGGGTGGTGGTGGGAGAGAGCAGAGAGAACCTTGTCGACCACCACCATCACCACTGATGGGGGACTGCACCACCCCTTTCGTACCTCTTTTTCTTCAACTTTTTACTCTTTTAAAAATGTTCTTAGAATTATTTTATTGTTTTGTGATTAGGATTTTAAGTCCTTTACCAAAAGGAAAAGTTGGTAATAAATTCCGAGTTTCTAGAGTCCATACAGCACCTTGCTTGAATTGCAATATACAAACTCAACTACTCCAGTACTACTCTATTTCCTGCCATCTTTCATTTGAATTCATTGACAAAACCCCTTAAATCCTGGAGTCTAGAAGTTGGAGCAGCTTGAGAAAGATGTTTCACCTCTTGAACCTGATGGGTCATGGTAATCCTAGTTTTTTCATCTATGCTCTAGTTTGCAAGGAAACCAAATACTTGAAATGGTGGCCCTTCTACTTCTACCATGCGCTTGGGGTAAAGATGACTTGACTACGTCGAAAATTTGCATTGCAGGTACAGCCATCAATAATATTACAATGGTTCTTAAAACAAAAGGCAATCAATTTAATTTGGTCTGTAATTTTATAACTTGGGTCTGAGGAAGAAACAGTTCATCATCAGAGAGAGACAGAGAGACAGAGAGACAGAGGAGGTTAGAGATGGGGGCAAAATGGAATCAGCCAAGCTAGTAATACAGAAAATTGGGGAAAATCCACTGCATGGCCCTTCCCAGAACCTGTCTGAGGAGGCTATTAACGTCCCACACAGCAGTAGGGGAATACAAGATGGAAACAAGGTTACAACAACTGGCTGTTAAAGGACCATCACAAAAATAAAATCCCACCCCAAACTACAGCCATTTCCAAACATTTCGTTTAATCCCCCAACCACCATAAAGAGAGGAAACGAGGAAAAAGAAGAAGGCTTGGGATAACATCAGTGTTCAGAAGAGTTAATATTTTAACAGGCAATTGAGGTTGCTAGGGGAGGAGTTACCAGAACAGCAGTATTTCCAGTTACTGGCTGGAGACTGGCTGCGTTCTCTAATTGTTCCCATGCTTCCTTCCGCTTCTTAGCTTCCGAGCTTAGCTTTGCTTCTTCCTCCATATATTGAGCATGGATGGAGAGGAATAGCTGATCATCCATCTCTACAAACATCTTTCTGACATTTAGACTTAAGTTAAGCACTGCTTGGTTCCAGTGACTATGAGCATTCTTCTCCAAGGCTGGTAAAATGATGGGCAGAATCACTTGACAATTATGTGCAATTAAGTTGACAATGTGGTCGTTGTTCCAAAAGAAAAGGGCTCTTTCAGACACCTGAAACATGTAAAAGAAAAAATAAATAAATTGCAGATTCTTTTCCAGGGAATGAGCTTAACCAAGTATGAAGCATGCCAAAATGCTCAAGCCTCTAGTGATAACCAACCTTAACAGGCCTATATCATGTAAAGTGAACACGATCCTCATAATTGTTTAAATTTCAACAAACACACAAAGCAATCATTAAACTCCTTAACATAATGTATACATTCACAAAGTTCGTCATAAAACTTCGGTACAAAATCTACTTCAGAATAGATGCTTCCCATTGAAGGAGACGAAAATTAAAAGAACTTGAAGGGAATACCTGGAAATGGAAACTGTTGATGCAACATCCAATCCGGCAGAACAAGGGGACCATGACCTTCTGAAATTCCACCATGTTAACTGCCTCCAAAATCTCTTCTAACTCACCCAAGAACATCACCTCCTTCTGACTATTTGTTATTGGCCAGTACTTCAACAGACCCTTTATAACAACACTTGTCAACTTTGGCTCCTTCTCTATAAACTGTGTGACACAGTAGGACAACTGTTGAAAATAAGACCCCAGATTTTTAGGCTTATGCAGAGGAATCAAAACCCTCCACAAGAATATCCTGTGCTCCTCTTTCAATGGCAACGCAAACCCACTAATAATACTCCCGAATATCTCCAGTAACTCTGCAATCCCATTATGTCTCTCAGCCTCAAACAAAAACCGATAGAATATGTTGTTTATGGACTTGCGAATGAACGGCCTATGAACCATGAACTTCCCATAAATCCTATGCAGAATGGTCTTCAAACAGTCTCTTTCCCTAGGGTCCTCGGAATCAAACAAGTCAAGCAATCTCAAAATAAACGAATGGTCTACATACTTCTTCGCTATTTTGGCATCGAGACATGAAGAAGTGACGAATTTAAGCAGCAATTCATACACAATTTGCAAATGTGGCCAAGCAGGGTCGAACATTGGCTCATCATCATCATTTTCTCCCCCACCACCATTGGAATGAGACCGGTAATTAGGCGGGAAAATTCTAAACAGATTAATAGCACACATTCTACAGGTTGCGAGAATCGCAGGCTCGCTAAATTTCATTGACCCAGATGCTACAAAGTCCACAAGTTCAAGCAATGTCTGCCTTTTAACATCTTTCTCTATTGAATTCTTACATGGGTCTGTGAAATCAAATGTGACACAGCAAAGGCTCACCTTGCTCACAAAGAGGTTCATCTTCTCCGAATTGGGCACGTCCTTGAAAGGCACCAAAGGCTCGATTCCGGCCACCACGCTCGCCGGGAACACAGCCGAGGACATGCGTTTCGGGCCATTGGTTCGGGCCGAGCCCGAATTATTCCCACCACCGGATCGAGGCGTCCCGCTGCCCAAGCTCGAAGGGCCGGTCCGGGAGCTGGACCGGGGCGTGCTGGTTCGCGGTGACTCGGGCCGGTCCGCCAAGTCCGATTTCAGCGCCTTCCGCGGGAGCTTACTGAGGAATTGCTTGAGCATTGTGGTGGGGTTTATGCAATATCAATCAAACACAGAGAAACTCAGATCAAACCCATTTGGGGTGGATTGATAAACTTACCAAACTAGGAAACAAACCCTAACCTAGATCTTTGTCATAGATCTGGGTTCAAATTTGGGACAAAGAGACACAATGTAAGAGATTTAATGGTTAGGGAACTGAAGAAAAGGGAAATGTTTGAAATTGAAGTGGGCATTGATGAAATATCAGATCTTGACAATGTGGGTAACTAGAACTATAGATTCTGAACCCAAAATCAGACACCAACAACAATGAAATTTGAGGTTTTGATACAAGTTGTTTTACATTTCAAGCTCACCCATCAAACATGAAAACCTCTCAATAAATATGGGGAGAGGGAGGAACACACATAAATGTACATATATATGTGTGCAAAGATTGAAGGGGTGGTGGGGTTATTTCAGGTTGTTAATTGCAAAGTTGAATCTCAAGGCATCAATGAAAGATTCACAAAAAGGGTTTTCTTTTTTTTTTTTGCAGGGAAAAGAAAATAAAAAAGAGACAGATTTCTGAGATGGAGATTTAAGGAGTTCTTATTTTGTTATCATGGATTCATGGGTGTTGCTGATTATCGTTTTGTGATCTCCATGAAAGAGAAATAATGGACCCATCTTTGGTGTGTTACTGTTTTCTCTTTCTTTGTATTTTTTGTATTTTTTCTTTTTTGGGATGAGAATAATGGGATTGCCAGGTGGGCGAGAAAATTATGGCATTTTCACGGAAAATGCAGGGTGTCTTTTTTGGACAGTGAGTAATAATGAAATGGAATCGGCCGAATTGGGTGAAATTTTTGAAAATAAGAAGTGGAACTGTTTTTTTTTGTTTGTTTTAAATTTTTGGTGGGTGAAAAAGGGTTTTGCCATTTTGTGTGCGCTGGACGATGAGATTGTGCTTTTTTCGACAGGTATGTGCTTCTGGTATTTCGCAAATCACAATGTCTCGTGAATTATAGATTGGACGATGCTGGGTACTAAAGCTTGAGGATCAACCTTGTCTTTAAGTTCACCAAAAAATATAATTCAGTCATGCTGGCTCAAAATTAAAACCGTTCAACTTTTAGATTATCTAATAAATATCATTTCTGAAAAAAATCAACTCAATCGAAAATCGTTTGATTGTATAACTGTTAACAAATATATACATGGTTTGATATTTTAACTATGACCCTATATTTATTTGTTAACAATTGTACGACCAAACGATTTCCAATTGAGCTTATTTTTTGTAGAGATGATCTTTATTAGGTAATCTAAAAATTGAACGATTCCGATTTTGAACTGGCATGACGGAATTATGACTTTTGGTGAGCTTGAGGACAAGGTTGGTCCTCAAGCTTGAGGACAAGGTTGGTCCTCAAGCTTGAGGACCCAAGCATTTTTCTCATAGATTCATAATGGACGAGTGGTGAGCAAAATTATTTTCATAATAGACTGCAACACGCATAACATTTTATGATGCAGGTTAAAAATCGTGTATTCAATTATTAATTACTAAATCAGTAAATGATACAATGAGCGTAGTCAGTATATATCGTGTATTAATAATAAATTAGTTTTTTTTTATTTTTTACATGAAATAAGAGTTATTCTCAATTATGTAAATATTTATAAATTCATTAGTTAGAGACTGATTCTCTCATAACCTCTACCCAAAATTAAACTCTCTCAAAACTTTCAATTATACACTTTAACATTTTTCAGAATCCCTTAGTTAACCTCTAACCATCTAAAGTTAACTTTTCTTTTTTAGAATTTCAATTATGTCCTTTTTATTTGTTTTTTATTTTAATAAGATTTTATTTATTTTTTTAATTTCAAAAATACCATTTTTTATTTTTTTTATTTTTGTCCGTAACTTTAAATCTCCTAACCACCTTAAAAATTTGTCTAAGTCTTCTAGAAACTCTTAAAACCTCCTAAAAATTATAATATTTTTTTTATCCTTTTGACGCATTCTGACGAGTTCTGATGCACTCTCTGACATATTTTGACGAATGCTCTAACGCTCGTCTAGTGTAACTGTATTTCAGTAAAGGTGAAGATGTAACTGTTTATTTAATAAAAGTGTAGCTGTTTTTAGTAAATGTGTAACTTTTTTTTAGTCAAGGTGTATATAACTGGTTTTTTTTTTATGGACCAGCAATTTTTTTTAAAAAAAATTAATGGTATAATTATTTATAGTTATTTTTTAATGTAATTGTATTTCTAAAATTCAGTTT
>QANT01009034.1:0-30203 GCA_003254885.1 Purshia tridentata
TTTACCTGTTTGATTATTTATAGTCAAATTTTGAAATGTTTATGGAAATATTTTGTTTGTCTATTTATTTGATTAAATTTACATAGCTTAATGATTTTCGATTTATCTAATGTTTAACAAAGATGATCTTTAAAGAAAGACTTAAATAATAAATAGTTCGGATCGTTAAAATACAATATGAAGTCAGCTCCATGAAGGATTTCACAAATGAAATTATTTGTAAAATTCCACATTTGAAAAGGCATGTATATATATTGAATGTTGAGTAGACTTTTTCGGTCTAACTCTACAGCCAGTAGATCTAGATCTAGTCTCACCAAAATCCCATATATTGTAAATGAAGAACACTATGAATACCAGTATGATGATCATATTGATTTCAGTGATTGGAACATACCCAAGGTATCTAGTAAAGATATTTACTAGAAAAAATAGTTAATATCTTCCTTCAAAAATGAACAACCTGACGCTTATTCTCTAAATACTTTAATTAATGGGTTATGCAAGGGTGGAAAAACCTGTGAGGCAATTGGTGTGCTCAAGGAGGTGCATGAGGATGGAAGGTTTAAGCCCAACCCAAATTGCTACAATGCAATCATTGACAGCCTTTGTAAAGAAAGACAAATAGATGAGGCCTTGACCATATCTCGAGATATGATCAATAAAAGTGTGGTACCAGATATCTGCACTTTCAATTCATTGATTCATGGGTCATGCAACTTGGGTCGTTGGGAAGAAGCCAAAAGATTCTTGTTTTGTATGGTTGATAGTGGAATCTCTCAAAATGCATATACCTATACTGTTCTAATCAGCACTCTTTGCTGGGAAGATAGAAATGAAGAAGCCCTTGCTCTGTTAAAAAATATGACTGCAAAAGGCATTGGGCCTAATGTTGTCACTTTTAGTTCCTTAATTTCTGCTTTGTGCAAGTCTGATAAGTGGGAAGAAGCTGTGCGGTTATTTCAAGACATGATTGATTGTGGAGCCTTGCCTGATATTTTTACATTCAGTGCTGTATTGGATGCTTTATGCAAAGAAGGGAAGACAGCAGAGGCCCTTAATCTCTCGGAAGAAATGATCCATGAAGGTCTAAAGCCCGATATCATCACCTACAACTCCTTAATTAATGGATTGCTTCGTTCCAGCCAATGGAGAGAGGCCACAAGGTTGTTCAATAGACTGTTGGATGAAGGAATCCCTCCAAATGATGTGACCTTTAACGCTCTAATAGATGTTCTTTGCAAGGAGAGAAGGACCAAGGAAGCCCTTGCCGCATTTCAGCTAAGGGCTCAAAGAGGTCTAAGACCTGATATTGTCACTTACAGCTCTTTAATTTCTTGCACGTGCCATACAGCTCAATGGGGAGAAGCCATGAGGTTGTTTGATGAAATGGTAGGTCAAAGAATGTTACCTGATACCATAACTTTGACAATACTTTTGGATGCTCTCTGCAAAGAAGGAATGCCAAATGAGGCTCGCAAAGTATTTGAGGAAAAGATTGAGTACGGCATGGAGCTTAGCACGATAACTTGCGGTATGCTTATTAACAGATATTGTTTGGATGGAAAACTATATAAGGTAAAGAAGGTTCTTAATTTAATGGCTATTAAGGGTCACGTGCCTGATATTGCTTCCTATAAAACCTTGGTCACTGGCTATGTAAAAGTTAAAAGAATAGATGAAGCATTGAGGCTTGTTAAGGAAATGATCCAAAATGGATTGATGCCTGATATGGAAATGCGAAAAGCTTTGAGTGGCTTCTATACTAAAAGGCATATTGCTTTTGCAGAATAACTCTCTATGTGAGTGGGTGAAAATTTGGTTACAGTCCTGACATCCTTAAAATAACTCTCCTTACAAGGTTTTGAAATTTTAGAATGAAGAGGAGCATTCAGTTGTCATAAATATCTAAACTTCAAATCAGCACTCCTAACCAAACCAAGTTGTGAAGTGAAAGGATAATGCAGAAACACATGACCAATACTCTCTGCCTCACTTTTGTGCACTTTAAGGAAACAGAGAAAGGGAAACTGCGGTGAAGAGAGTTGTGCAGTTGTCCAGTAAACACCAAAACTAAGCACATGGCTTTGCTTCAATGATGGGATCTCCTTCACTCGAACATGCCTGATCTTGACTCTCACACCTATATTGCTTTGATTGATGACTGCAGGTGGCTCAGTAATGGCCTAATCGTGACTCTCACTAATCAACTCGGTGAGAAGAAGCTTTCAGGATGAGAAGGCTCACGAATGGTTGAGATGTCATGGAGTTATGGAAAGTCACCCAATATTCTAACCTGTATAGACCTTGGTTAATGGTTATATAATGGTTAATAGAAGGGCTGAAGCTATGCAGACCCTTAAGGAAATGATCCAAGGTATTCTGATTGGTATTGAGCTATGCTCAACACTATTTTGACTTTTGGATAAAGATAGTTGAATATATGATATTGGAAATTGTTCTAGCAAACAAAATTGTCTTATATTCATTATAAAAATATGAACAGATAATTCTACTTTTTTGTTACCTGAATATTAGTATGGCCATGAGGGAACATCAAGCTCTTGTACCTCCCAAATCACTGCTGCAATCCATTTTAGCAGCAAAATATCTTGTTTGACTACTAGTCTAGTAGTCTTGATAATTTGTATGAATTTACTCAACAAAAAAAAAAAAAGAGTTGACTTCCACTTCCTAATGGTGTTGCAAATAAAATAAAATCAGTGATAGATGGTGCGAATGTTGAATGGAAGGCAAATGTTGGTAAAATAAAAAGATATAAAAAATAAAAGAAAGAAAACAGGCTGCTGCTTCATGTTCTGAGCACAAGGAAAATAAACACAAAAGGAGACAATAGGGAAAAGGGATTTTGCCTAAGCTTCTCATGCCAACAAGAGAGGGTCGAGTATTGTCTTGCACTCAGCAAGAGAGGGTTGGGTATTTAGGCAAGATGCAATCACATCCCAAATTGAATTCTGGTTTAACTTAATCAAATTCTACAAATTTATAATTTACCCAAATAAATTCCAATTTTTCAATAGTTCATTCACTCAGAATTCCCGTACCTAGATTTATGAGTTGGCTAATCTTGCCAAATGCACATAGGCAATTAGGGATCTATTTTCTTTTTTCTTTATTTTCTTCTAACCCAATGAAGAGATCTTCAATTCTTATAAGCTTATTCACACATTTACCCCATAGAACTATTACTTTGTCTCACTTCACCTCCTAAAAATTTAAAGCTACATTATCCCTGTACAATTTATCTTGTATTCCACATAATGAACCTGAATTTTTCAAGTTTGTCAACTCTTCGATTTGGAATCGATGATGTTGCGTCTACTTGGTGGGGTAATTTTGTCATCAATTAAACAAAGACATTGATGAACTTAACAATTTCAAGTAATGTGGAATACAGGATAAACTTTTTGGGGGTCAATAGGGACATTAGTTCTAAGGATTATTCTCATATTTGCTCCTTCACTTTTAGGTTTTTTATAAAATTGCCCCTTCACATTTATTTGTATCACATAACCCCTGAACTTTTATGTCGTGTCCCAAATTACTCGATTTTGTCAACTCCGTCTTAACGTCCATTACAAATGCTGATGTGGCGTATACGTGGAGGGTATTCTTGTCTTTTCACCCATAGAAGACCAGCTTTTGGCATGTTTGTGCCATGTTGTAGATTTATGGGACCCAACACTCCATGTTGGCAATCCTTCCACATTTCAAATAATAAAAATAAAACTAAAAAATTAAAAAACAAAAGAAACAAAAAATAATCAAAACACATTCATCCCTCTCTCTCTTCCCTTCCACCACCACCATCTTCACCCTCCCTCCCTCCCCCATTAGCCGGACCACCATCCTTGTCAATTGCGCACCTCCCCCTTCCTTCCCTCCCTCCCTTCCTTCCCTCCCTCCCTTCCTTCCTTTTCATCTCTATGCCCTACATCTTGATTATTCAAATCACCAAATGCTCACTAGATTTCTTCACAAAATGCTCACTGGTTGATGAGCATATTTTTGTTCTTTTTTTGCATTATCATGCCCAAATCACCAAAACCACCAATCCACCTAAACCCCAATCAAATCACCAAAACCCCAATCAAAATTATAGCTCCAAACCACCATAGAACCAAAATTCAACCACTAAATAAATTTTGATCACAACTGAAAAATAAAAATCTTAGAGTTAATTACAATTATATACTTCAAGTATACACCACTTTTCAACTTGGTACATTAAGTTTAAAAAGTTTCATTAGAGTACTTCAACTATGAAATATCGCCAATTAAGTACCTATGTTAGTTTTACCGTTAGAAAACCGTTAACTGCTAATATAAATATGAGTAAATTACAATTAAATACCTCAACTTTACTTGGTTTTCCAGTTCAATACCCAATTTTTAAAACTTTCAATTCACTACCTTACCTTTCATTTTTCTATTTTATTATTTTTACAAACTTTGAAAATTAAATAAAAATAGCTTTGGACTTAAAAAAATACACGGAAAATTTCTACGAACTCGTCTTGACTATTATTAATTTAATATAGGGTCAAATTACACCATAATTGTTTTGGTATGTTTGCAGGCCTGGTCGGCCCATTAGGCAATAAACCCAGCCCAAGCCCAATAGCTTGAAAATCCATTTTCAAAACTGATGCAGCGTTTCTACGCGGCTGGCCAAAGAGCGGGAAGGAGCAGAAAAGGAACAATGTAAACCGAGAAGACAATGAGAGAGAGAAAGACACTGAAACGGAAACCCAAAAAAATCCCAAAAACTGCTGAATGGATTCAATTAATTTAAAAGAGGAGAGAATAAGAGTAAGCTGTAAACATTGATTTTGTTTCCAAAAAAGCATTTCGTTTTTGGAATACCAAGAAAGAAAGAGAGACCAACACCTTGCTTGCTTGCTTAATAAATTCAGCCCTCCCTTGCCTCTCTCTCTCTCGTATCGGTTTTCTCTCTCTAGACACCGAAGGTATGGCTTCTTCTTCTTCTTTTTCTTATATGTATTGTTTTTGGTTTTTTATTTTATTTTATTTTTATTTTTAATCTCTGGAGGGTTTTGGTTAGATTATTGATTTGTTGGGTGTTTAGTCTCCATTGGTTTTGTTTTCTTATTTAATATTTGTCTGTTTAGGTGATCAATTTCTTAATACAAAAAGCAGAATGGAACCTTGAAGCCTGCTTGGTTTGGGTTCAAGAAATCGGTTTTTGTGAATATTTATTTATTTATTTTTGAAAATATATATTTTGCGGTTCAGTTAGTTTAGGTTTTTGAAAGTATTTTTGTTTTGTTTTAATATTTAATATGGGTGAAAGTGTTTTTGAAATGGTGAATATGTTCAGACCAGGAAAAAAAAAGGAACGGCGAAATTGACGTTTAGAAAAAGTGGTGGGGGAAGCCAAATCTTCTGGGAATATGCTGTTTTTACCATGTTTGGGTCCATTTTCGTTTATTTTTCTTCTCATTTAAAAAAAAAAATCGTTTTTAATATTTTTGAAAGTGATACTTCTCGCAATTGTTATGACTAGTTTTTTTATTTTTTTTGTTGGGTCGGATTAAGACCATTGTTTGAGAACCCTTTTCCTTCCCCACCTTAAGGGCAATTGAGCAGTAAATGGAAGAAAATAATAATAAAATGAAAAGAAAATGAATATAATTTCTCAGTAATTAGATGCATTCTTTGATGATAAATTAATATTTGTTTGTGGATGTGCAGGGTTGGATTTGAAGACTAATCAATCAGCTTGTTAGCATGAGCGTGGAAGGATCAAGTGAATATCAACAATTCAATGCCAGAGACGCTGAAAGGGGAAGAATACTAGACTTGGATCTTAATTATCCACCTCCTAGTGAGAACATGGCTCTAGCTGATGGTTTGGGAGTACAAGCTCAAGATGTTGCTGAGTTTATTGATGATGAAGTTGCTATAATCTCACCTAGGAAATTTGCAGAAGTATGATATTTGTCATTAATATTAAATCTTATATGAGAATTCTTAAGTTTAGTTTTTTCATCGCATGTCAACTCTTTTCAGGCCAGGAATAATTCTGGACGAAATCATTATCGGAGGAGCCATAGAGTCATAGATGGTCTTTCTGATGGTACAACTAGGCTTTCATGCTTATCGTTTATTTTTTTCCTTCTGCATGCACTTCTTATATTATTTTTATTTTGTTTTCAGAGAGAGCTTGCACTTCTTATATTATTCAAGCATCAAATTAAGACATTTACCCACCATTGTTTCTCTACATTCTCACCATTTTGTTGCTTGCAAGAGACCATAGTTTTGTAGGTAATTATGAGTAGCTGCAGAACAATGTTTTTCAATTTATGCTTCGAGTAAACACACTCTTTTTGAATCTTACTTTTATTATTTACTGCATTTTCATTTAGTGTTGCACTCTTTACGACTGTTTTAAAATTAGAGCAGATTAAAATAGTATTTATATTATGTTTAAAATCACAATTCATGCTGGTAGTTGTTAACTGTTGTTTCTGATTTTCTCGTGTTTATCCAAATCCTATGTTTTGTGTTTCTTCTGATATTCTGTTATCGTCTAAATTTTCTTATAGTTTTAATCAAATAATTTGGAGAGTATTTTTTCCCACTCAATTTCTCTAATATTCGCTTGACCCTTCTACAATTCTGTCATCAACAGAACTGACAAGCTGGCATGCCTTTAGCCAACTTGGAGCTTTCAATTGGGAGTTTTCCTTGAATGTCGGAGTGTGCAACAAAACCAAGGATACTGTAAGAAGCTTCCCTTCGTTATGATGATGCTTCTTTTTAGCTTTAGTATATTCTCTTCTGTTGTTATCTTTATGTAGACTAGCACACTGACACTTCTGTTGAATGTAATATGATTCAATTAGTAAGTAAATATTTATAACATATTACAATTACTAAATAAATAATTATAAAAACATATGTTATGTATGACAGGAAGGAAAAAAGCTATATACATTTCCTATGTCACTTTTCCTTCATTCCATGTCTTGGTTATCACCTACAAAACAATTATTAATTACCAATTTTTCTTGAAACTTTCCTTATTCCATCATCTATATTCACACTTTGTAAGATAGCGTTTGAATGAGCACATTTCTCTCATTGTTAGAGTAAAGATGTGAGATATGAAATCATTCACTTTTGTTTTCAACATTTTTACGTTTTGTTCCTTATTAACATGCTTATGTTAGATCTCCATAAATTTTAGAAATTTTTTGATAATCTTTCTGGTGAAATTTCAGGCACTCATGCCTATTTTCTCTCACTCCAGTAACAGCACCCTTGTCCTCATTGTCCTTGAAATCTTTTTGTTTTTGTTTATTCTTCGATGTTCAAACTTACTTTGTTCTTTAACATTACACACCAATCCAGACCCTGCACTGAGTTTTGTGATGCCCTGAACATAAGTTTTGAATGTTCGTAGATTATTGTTGTTTTATTCTTGATTGTATTTAGTATCATAATCTACTTGGTAAATTTCCTCTTCCTTTTACTGTTTGTAACCTGATAGTTTTTCTCTTTGAATATCCCTTTGCCCTTTGCCCTTTGGCTTTTACCTTTGGCCTACAAGCCAATCTGTATCCATTTCACATCTCTTTAAATTCACTATCCATGTTAACTCAGTTTTGAACTCGACCATCCTTTATTCTAAACAATCTGTCAAACTTCAGTGGTGATCACACCTGATTTGGTTTGCAGCTTCAAAACACCTGCTTTTGAGTTGAAATTACTTAAATGTTCATTTTTTCTCATCTGTATTCTCTTTTTCACCTTTGTATAGCAATGTCACATAGTCATAGATCTCTGATATGTCATCCTAGATTTGTTGTTAGGTGTCTTGTCTTTAATCATTTAACATCACTTTAAATGATAGGGAAGTATTAACTTGACTTTTTCAAATTATTGTGAGTAACATATTCATCACTTGTTTGTGCAGCTTATGTTCAAATTATATGTTCCAGCATGCATGAAACTATTAATTATACATCTCTAGCCAGTAGATAGGCCAAAGTTTTTGGACTAAGCTTGGTAGTTTCTGATTGCAGGCTATTAATGTCCCTGTGCCTCCAATAGTGCCCGAGAGTGAGCCTGAGACACCTACTTTCACTTGTGCAATATGCATGGGCCAGTTGATTGAAGAAACTTCAACAAAGTGTGGTCACATCTTCTGCAAGAAGTGCATTGAGACAGCAATAGCCACTCAACACAAATGTCCTACCTGCAGGCATAAACTTCGAAAGCGAGACACCATTAGGGTGTTCCTCCCACCCACCAGCTAAAATGGAACTTATACCTCTTAACAACAAATTTTATAGGTGTTGTAATTGTGTTCTTGTTTTTCTCAGTTTTCTTAATTGGTATAAAGTTTAATTGATCACGTTTGTCTTTTGTTTTACAGTAAACTAGAGAAGCTCAATTTTTTCGATAGTCTCTGAGTTTTTCTTAACTGCTCTTTTTATATTTGGGTAGAAAATCCATTTAAAGAAGATTTCGAATGCATGAAACTAAAATTTCTGTGTGTGTGTGTGTGTGGATATCTGTTCATACTTTTGATTCAAGTGCTAGATATGAATCCTAGTATAGTCTAATTCATGTAATTGACGCTTTATCTTCATGCAGGAACAGGAGCAGGCCATTGATGTCTGAGGGAAGGTCTGGAATTTTTAGACATTGCTAATGGGTCTAACATTGATTCAGCTCCCCTTTGTGGCTGTTCAACGGTTGTCCTACAGTCACTGTTATTGATTGTATGGATTAATCGTGTTGTGTTCATAGCATTGATGTTTTTGTTTTCAGATTTGACTTTTGAGAATAACTAGACTGTTTAAGATTTGACTTTGAGTATCACCAGCTTCATTGCTGATTTTGGAGTCACAGATAGATCAATTGAGAAGGCGCATCAACTGGAGTCCTGGTTTCTTCAATGAAACTTGACAATAGTGGTTGTCCACCATTTTTAAGACAATGTAATTGGCAGGATCAGTCTATCATATTGGAATGCTGAGAATATTGAGAATTTCTTTTTCTAGTGAAATAGAAAAAGGAAAAGAAAGCATTCATTTGGTTTTGCAAAGAATACATGGGGGATGAACTCCACAAAATAGAGAGAGGCTATCATATATGAAAGTGGTAAAGATATATATACTACAGGGAATGCTAGGAGGACTATGTCATTGCATCATATTTGTGGTACTACATGATGTGGCTTCCTAGCCACCCTTGATCTAGAGAGAGAGAGAGAGAGAGAGAGAGAGATCAAGGGTGGCTATCATTATGTAGTATTACATATGTGGTGCAGTGACATGATGCATTAATTGATACAATAAAACGGGATGTCCAACTGAGCTCAGCTAAAGTATGTGCGATTGCACTCTCTTGATGAGGTTACATGGTCTGCTCCACTTAATTTAAAATCAATGTTTGACGAAGGGTTTATTTGGTAGTGTTTTTAAAATTGTTAAAAGCGTTTTTAGATTAGTAAAAGCGTTTTTGGTAGCGTTTGGCAAAATATATATAAGTGCTTTTGGGTTATAAAAGTGCTTTTAAGAGATTTTTTGAGAAGCACTTAATTAGTGCTTTTATTAAGAAGCACTTCGAGTGCTTTTGTATGAATCACTTAGAATTTTTATAAAAATTTGTATGTGCTTTTTTGCAAAATCGCTTTTAATAAAAACTCTACTAAATAAAAACACTTTTAAGAAGCAGTGCCAAACATGCCCGAAATATAATACTATAATCTTGAGGGGGAATGCATTTTTAGGATTATTTGGTTTTGTATATCATTTTTTATGTGTTATCAAATAGTAAAATATTTTAAAAAACGATTGACTCAAATCTTTTTCAGTGAACTCATTGAAAAGTTCAAAAAACCTTCATAATCTTTTAACATTTGTAGCTTACTCATTTATCAACCGTTTTTCATGGTCTTTATATCAAATTAAATAAACATCCGAAAAAAATTTGCTATGGAACTGCCGAGAAGGGGTAAAAATACGAAAATCTCGTTCTTTTCTACTTTCCCACTTTTCTCTCAGCCACTAGTGGCTTATGTGGTGGTCGGCATGCTTTTTCACAGTTTCCAATTAACCCAACGCAGCGAAGTTTTTAACTTGGTAGGTATAGGAAGCTTCCAGATCTCTTATTGTTTGCTTGTTTTTGGCCAAAGTTGGCCGGAAGTGAAACTTTGGTCTGTTTGGATGTGAGTTCGGGCATGTCAAGCCAAGTTTTGGCTAGATTAGAATGAAATTGGGGTTATTTGAGTGATTGCGCCTAAATTGGTTTTATAAAACAAGTGCGCGACCAAGCTAGGAACTACTCTCAACCTAGATTCTTTTCAAGCCTCGAAGACGAGGATACAGTCCTAGGCCTTGGCCTAAAATTCTCTTTAGACCCTTGGTTCGGATGAGATTCAAACTCTCTTGAATTGAGGATTTGACCCGATTCTTGGTTGATTCTTCCTGGTTGATCACGTGATCTTGGGAGTTGAAGACTGATTAGAATCCTTTCCATACTTGGCGAAGGGATGCCCCGAAAAGCAAAGGTGAGCCCCTCCTTGAATTCTATGGTTCAAAGATAAATAGAAGGAGATCAAGGAAGACCCTGAGACAGTTTAAAGAAATCTCAAACATTTTGGGGGCCAAGTGGAAGGACTTCAGAAAGGACAATGCCTAATAAAGATACAAAAGGAATTTTAAGAAACGCAATATGTGTGCTAACGATATTTGTGCAATAAGAAGATTCTATTCACACTCGCATTTGGTGCTCTTATCAACAATGGCTACTTATGGTAGATCGAAGATTGAATTTTTAAAAGGGTGCGGCTATTCCGACCACCCTAATTGCTGAGTTCACTATCTTTGCTGAATTAACCACTCCTAAATTAAAAAATTTCAAGTTTTGCTGATTTGACCATTCTATTATGATACAAATACCCTTTTTTTAATAAAATTTCTACATTTACTCTCTAAACCCACCAAAAAATACCATCCTACATGTTTTCACCCTATACCCCTTAACCCACTTGACCACCCACTGAAAAACTCAATGTTCACAACATGAACCTCCACCTCCACCTCCACCATCTTCATCCTCAACCTCCTTCTTCAACTAAAACCTAAACATAAATTATTGGTTAAAACACCAAAATCACCTACATTTGATGAATGGACACTCAGAACGACAATTTGAAGTCGTTGAATAAAGTAAATTTGAGATTTTTTTGAATTTTCATGAAATTTTTTCAAATCTAAAAAATCTACTGTTCACATTTTCATTCTGTAAACCAATACTGAAATTTATAATATATCTCGATATATGGTCTTCGAATAAACGTATATTTTTTGGTACCCATCCACCATATATAAATTGAACTATATTTTGCTAACTAATTGTTCAAAGAAGGATCGTTGAATTACATCAAAAGTTTCAGTGGCACTCCGTCGAAATTTATACAAACATTTCAGAAGAGATCCACTGAATATTCGGTAATTAAGCGTCGAATACTGTGTGACGCGCAATTTTTTTTTCCTAAGTAATATATTAGAATTATCATGTTGTTCCTTTTTCCTTGTGAATGAATCTAACTTAGCATTGAATTCTTACTTTGAAACACCTACATATATGACAATTATAATTATTTACAATTCAAATTTAGGCATGCATAACTCATAATTCCCATATAAAAAATGCGTACCTCCACCATTGTGAATTCATTGGAATAATCGGGTTCACTTTTTCCTTCAACCACCTTGTGCTTGGTAGAAGCGTTACCTAGTTGCTGCTCCTTTCACCAAAAAAAAAAAAAATTGTGCGTCACCTAGTATTTGACGGTTAATTATCGAATATATCATAAGTATTCGGTGGCTCCCTTCTGAAATGTTTCTATAAAATTTTTCGGAATGCCACTGAAAATTTAATTCGACAATTCTTCTTTGAACAACTAATTAGGAAATTATAATTCAATTTATATTCGATGAATGACTACCAAATAATATATGTTTATTTGGAGACCATATATCGAAATATATTGGAAATTTCGGTATTGGTTTATTGAACGAAAATGCAAACAGCAGATTTTTTAGATCCGAAAAATTTCGTGAAAACTCAAAAAAAATATCAAATTTACTTCATTCAACAACTCTAAATTGTCATTCTGAGTGTCCATTCATCAAATACAAGTGATTTGAGTATTTTAACCAATAATTTATGTCCAAGGTTTTAGTTGAAGGTGAAGATGGTGGAGGTTGAGGATGAAGAAAATGGAGGTTCAGTATGTAGATGCTAGATATGGAGGTTCTAAGTGTGCACGTTGGGGTTTTTAGTGAGTGGTAAAGTAAGTTGGGCTGTAGAGAGTAAACATGTCTAAAATAAGTGGTATGTCCTTTATGGTCAATTTATTATAGGGTAAAAATAAGTTTTATTAAATTAAAATAAAGGTGATCGGAATAGCCGCGCTTTTTTAAAATAGGTTAACCATACGTATCTTATGCATCTATTATGTGTCTATCGAGAGTGAATGGATGCACCCTGGACCCATTAAGGCCCAAAGGAACACTTACCCCGCTGACCCAAGATGGTCCCAGATTTTTTCTAATTGAATTAATCAGAATGTGTGAAAATTCTAATATACAGAGTTTTTAGTATTATAATCATGTTATAGTAGTTTTTTTTAACATGGTACACAAACAATATGCGTTCCAAAATACTAATATTTGAAAAAAAAAAAAAGTTTTAGCTAGTACAGAGAGAGGCTAGTAGATATAATTAATAATTGGGTAAGAGTCAAAGCCAAAAGTCCAAAATCTAAATATATGATATATTTATTATGGAAATATTAATTATATATATAATTATAATTACAAAATCAACTTACCAAAAAGGCCAAAATTCCAATGCAAGACTAATGGGGATTTCATGACAAATTTTTTAGTTGCATTTATATAATTTACCGGTTATGAATTAATGGGCCAAATTATACACCAATTTTTCAAAATCCACAATTTTACTTATACGCCCATCTAAGTTTGACGAAATTACATTAATTACTGACAAGACAACAAGAGTTACTTTTTAACCATTTTTTATTTTGGAAATATGAAATATCTTGTTTACTTTTCATGATGACATCTTAACTTATAATTGATTTTACTTTGGAAATAAATATTTCCAAAATCCAAGATAGTTGAAAAATAACTTCGGTCAAAAGTAATTAACTGCAAGGGTTGTCAGGTGTGCATGTAATTTTCGAAACCTGAGGGGTGTCCATTTAATTACGTCAAACCTGAGGGGTGTAAGTGAAATGGTCCCTTTTCAAAAAGATTTTCGCTGCTGCTTTTTTGGCTGCGTACATAGGGTGGGAGCGAGAGCGCGAGACAGAGAGAGAGCGAGATAGAGAGAGAGAGAGAGAGAGCGAGAGGAGAATGGAAGATCCAATTCCTTCTTCAGAACTACTCGACCTTAACACCATTCAGAGGTCTCTCTCTCTTTCTCTCTCTCTCTCTTTCTGTTTCTACATTTTTGTTTATTTCTGAAGTATTTTCGTTTTTTGGTTCAAATTTGAAGACGAGTGAGAGAGCTGGAAGAGATTCTTGAGCAATGTCGCCAAGACGATGCCTCAGAGTTATCCCCTTCAGATTCTCAGGATTTACTCAGAGACTGCGGTCTCCTTCTCCAGGTTTTCTTGAAATTACATCCACGTTTTCGTCTAGTTTCTGCCGTTCCTTACATTCCCCTCACACTTCATAAAAATATCTGCAGAGCAGAGTTGAAAAGATAGTATCGGAATGTTCTGATGTTGCTCTCTTAAAGGATCAAGATTCTGGTTAGCTCTCTCTCTCTCTCTCTGTTACTTTTTACAAGTGGGTTTTTGTTAACTTTTACAAGTGGGGATTGCGTTTTAATTTTTACAACTGGGTTTGTGTTTGTTAATTTTTCAGTGGGTTTGTGACATTGTGTGTGTTAACAGGATCAAGATTCTGGTTAGCTCTCTCTCTCTCTCTGTTACTTTTTACAAGTGGGGATTGCGTTTTAATTTTTACAACTGGGTTTGTGTTTGTTAATTTTTTCAGTGGGTTTGTGACATTGTGTGTGTTAACTTTTACGAGTGGGTTTGTGACATTTGGTACTAGCACTTACTGCACAATGTCAATGTGATTTGTCCAATTTTTATTAGAAGCGTACTTGGGACGTTTTGAGCAGGAGTTCAACTCTGTAGAGGCTGAGAGCACGAAGGTCTCCAATGAAATTGAGGTTCTCATTCGAACCTATGAGGAAGGTGAGAATTCAGTTTTAGTCTTGCAAGTTGCAAGCCACTGTGCATTGACATATAACTTATAATGTTATATTTGTTTTGCTTACTTTGTTCAGTTGTATTTGCAGATTTTAATCGACTTGATATTGACCTTGCGCAGTTGAAATGGTCATTAGATTTTGTTGCATCGCAGGTTGGTTTTCTGCCAATGAAACATTATTGAATTTTTGAATCAGACTCTTTGGGGGTTAAGATAAGTCATGCCAGCCCATTTGTTTATATAAAGAGGCTGTAGTCCTAGAAGTAGTAGAGCTAACTTAAATGGTTTGAGCCGATTCTGTTTAGTTGGATGCACATGACTTTGATAGGATTTCCATATCAAGCATTATCTTAATGATGGGTGGTTTTGTCCTGATATTCTGTGTTTGTTTCTATGTACTTGTGTAGAATGCTCAGTAATTACTGCTGCATAAGTTGTTTTATTAATTTTTTATGGCTATTTTTGCTTCTTCTTTCTTGATAGATTGAAAGCAATGTGATTTCAGTTACTGATTTGGTTGTATATTCACACCCATGGTGTAAAGGACTGAGACCAATGCTCATGTATGAAACTTTGAATGCAAAAATTGGGATAAATGCAGCCTTATTGATATGCTGGAAAAAAAAATTTAATGTCTAGGTCAAAATACACATTCCGACCAACTCATGGTACATTGGTGCTTATCCACTTTTCTTTATCTTAGTACTTACTTTATTTTTACTTTAAACCGTTTAATATATAAATTTTGATGACATAAATGCTATTTACATTGCAACAAAAAGACAAAAAGAAAATTGCTATATACATCATGTTGAGGGTTGGTTTTACGGCTTCTGTAATATTTAAGTTATACATATTGCTTTTGTTTCAAATCATAAGCTCAAAGTCCATTCATGAGGACATCTTGGATTTGCAGGGTAGAACTAACGAAATGAGGTTCTAAAAAAAAAAAAAATGCCATATTATCCTTCATTAATCCAAAGAATTTCTGAAAGTGGAGGAACCAGAAAACAGATACATTGATTTTATTTTATTTCTCCAGCAAATGCCTCTTTACACGAACTGTTTTTGATTTCCATGAAATAATAAATTCTTAAAGTTCCTTTGATGGGAGCTTTGCATTTTTGGGCCTTTAACAATGGCGATACCTTTAAACCCATCAAAAGCTTGACTGCTCTTTTCCAACCAAAGATTCTGGATTCAAATAATGCCTGTTTCCTAGTCAAGTTTAACTTACAACCAAATATTTAATGCATATGATCATTTTACACTCATTACTGCTGTATTAGGTTTGATTGGAGACCTATAATCTGCTCTGCCAATACAAATGTTGTAAGCTATCCTTTTCTTGAAATACTATCTGTCGTCAATTGTAGCCTCCATATTCCAATTGTTCAAAGTTCCCAACTCTCCCTCATATTAGTAATCTATCTTGGTTTTATCTCTCTTGTTGGTTGTTTCGTTTTTCCTTTTTCTCTGCTCCCTTTTCCTTTACTAATCCAGCTTTATATATTTTATCTTAATAAGTTGTGAAAATTCAAATTTTATTTAGAGATCACATATTAAATCTTTCAAGGTCATATTTGTGTGCCATATGTAGGATCTGGAGAAATCAAAGCTGGGTACAGATGTGGATTGCCCTACATATGGAAAAGATCAGTCGGATCTGGTGAATGTAAATGCAGAAAAATTCAAGGTATTATTCAAAATAATATCATACAATACTTGTTTGCTTCTAGGGTATTATATAGTAGTCAAGACTTAAGTAATACATACAGGCATTTTCAGGTGGCATCTTACTCGCAGATTTTGACTTGGAGTTCTTTTAACTGTGTCTGATTGTGCTCTTATTCACATGTTTATTGTAAAATTTTGCCATTACAATATAACAGAAGTGTACTATTCTACCGTAGTCTATAGAGCACTATATTTTCTTATGTGGTCTATTTCACTAATTATTTAATGTAAGGAGTTGATTCATTAAAGAAATTTCCGTTATGCTGTACAGTTTTAATATATCTTATGTTTACCTTGCAGCTACTGGGACTTGAAAATCAGATTGAAAAGAACAATATCATTTTGAAGTCTTTACAGGATTTAGAATGTAAATTTAAATGGTAACTATGCCACTTTGTCCGTTCTTCTTTTGGAGTGTGTATTTTGATTACCATCGTATATATGTGGCGGTTTTGTTTATTGTTAAAATAAAATAATAATAATAATAACTATTATTTTTAACATTTGATTCTTTCGTTTCGTTGGTGTAGGCTTGATGCCACAGAACAGTTTGAGGATGCATTTACAGGTCTTAAGGTCATTGCTTTTGAGGAAAACTGCATTAGGTTGTCACTTAGGACATACATTCCAAATTTAGAAGACCATTTGTCCCAACAAAAAATTGGAGATGCCACTGAGGCATTTGAATTGAATCATGAGCTACTAATTGAACTTCTGGAGGGGACTATGGATTTAAGGAATGTTGAGGTATCATATGAGATTATCTCAAGACTTGTTATCTTCATGAGTACCCTTGTTCAATAGAGTTATGAATTGGAGGTATTACTTTACATGCAAGACATAATAGCCACTCTAACAAGGAATAAATTTATTTTTGATGAGCTCTTAAATATGTCAAATCTTTGATAAAGGCAATTGTTCTTGATCATTTATGGGGACCAGTGTAAGCATGAAAGATTACTTGAATTTTTAATCTGTTAAAAGCCAACCTTTTTTCTCTTGTAGTGTTACAATAAATCAAGCTCTGTGGATGTCTAAGTTGTCAACAAGGTTATTATATGTCTTTTTATGACATTTTGCTGACCACTTGCTTGTACAAATTTTCATTAAGTCACTGGTGGTTCTGCTAATCATTGGTTTTATGCCTCGTTGAAGATTCGTTCTATGTGCAACTAGGTTTACCTGTTTTAATGAAATTTTGGTGATCACTTGCTTGTACGTAGTTCAAGTAAGTCTCTAGCTATTGATCTGGGTAGGTAATTGATTTCGGGGCCATTTTTAAGGTTTAAAGGTGTCTCCATTGATGAGTTTAGTGGTACCCTACTTTGGAATTTAGGTCTGGTAGTAATGACTACTGGTAATCTGACCGACTTCAACGCCACTGTCTCTTTGCTTCCTCCCAGGCTGCATACCCTTAAAAAATTAGTTATTTGAAATGCTTGTGTGTTTTCTATTTTCATTTTTCTCTTAAATATCACTCGACTATATTTGTGGGATGCATTAAAGACTTGTACTTCCAACATTGAAACTTTAGTTTTGTATGCTCAAATGGGAGGTTATTTGTGGGGGGTAGAGGAGAGAGGGAGAAAATCATGAACATGCTATAAAGAATCTCAGTGTGCAGATATAGGATTTATAATAATTTCCAGTATTTTATCTCTTGTCAGGTGCGTTTCTCTCACATTTTAAGATAGTTTTGTTAGTTAGGAGTTTTTCCCTCGTTTGTGTACAAAAAACAAGCCATTGGTTCATCATGTAATATCTGTTCTACACTTTTTTTTGGTGGTATACATACATTTAATATAAGCTCTACACTCTAATGCTCTCTAATTTAATGTATGCTCTGCACTCTATGGATCTTTCAAATGAATTTCTAATGCTCTCTCATTGTGTCCAGATTTTTCCAAATGATGTATACATAAATGATATTCTTGATGCTGCAAAGTCTTTGAGGTTTGTTTTTCTGGTACATGTCTTAGGATTTCTAATATTTGATTCTTTAATTGTTATGAAAGAATATTTCTGCAAAGATGCTGGCTTTTCTTTCATGCTATAATTGCTCATTGGACTCTCATGTATTTTATCCGCTGTTTATGGAAATGAAAGTGTAGGGTCTATTTAAATATTCTTATTAAAAGTATAATACAAGGTGCCTATTTTATGCAACAAAATTAATCAGCATATTATCTGATTCAATTAATGAATCCACTTTGCAGTAAATCTTCATTGCAGTGGTTTGTAACAAAAGTGCAAGACAGAATTGTTCTATGCACCATGAGACAACTAGTTGTGAAGTGTGTAAATAATTCTAGGTGAGACTTCTTCCTTAATAATTTAGGTCTATGTATTTCTGACGCTCTAAAACATTGTCCCAGATAAATGAATTCCATTTTCTAATAAATTTTGAGAGTAGATTATATAAGAGCTCATTTACTAATGTTTTTAGTTTTTTTTTTTTCAAAGTTGAAGAGAGAGGCAAGAGGGAGTAAAAATAAAATAGAATGGGTACTAAGAACAATTTTAAATGGTATTTCATTTTTTTTGTTTTAGAAAGCATTTTACCCATTCTTCCTTCTTTTCCCTCACCTCTCATCTCACGTTTCTCTTTCTTAATTAAGAAAAAAAGTTTACCAAAAGAGTAACAAATCTTCAAATGATCACACCAACAAAATTCTATGCAGACACTCGTTGGAGTACTTGGACGGAGATGAGACAATTGTAGCTCATGTGGTTGGACGAGTTGATGCATACATTAGGGTCTCTCAAGGTTGGCCATTGTTAAGTTCTCCATTGAAGCTGATATATCTTAAGAGCTCTGATCACCATTCAAAGGGAATTTCTTTAAGTTTTCTGTGCAAGGTTGAGGTCAGTGTACCCCTCCTTATCTCTTATTGGTTTCTGTTTGCTTCTGCATGGATGTAAGTACCTAGTTTAAATTCTCTTCTCTTGAAAGTCTCATTTCGAATGCATCATTTTGCCCATGGATTTTGTGTTATTGACAGGTAATATGGTTTTAGTATGCTCTGTGCTTGTGTGTGAGCATGCATGCCCACTTTGGTGTATTAATGTGGAAAAGTAATTAAAACAGCGCAATTTAATTGTGGATTTTTTTTATAGATTTTATTGGACAGGAAAATAATTTAATTATTTTCTACAATGTTAGGAGAGCATAACTAGCGCATACAAGCAGTTTTTGTTAAGGATAGAATAGGTAGAAATTTTGAATTTTTAGGGTGAGAAACTGACAAATCATTGTTTACTTTCTGTTTCATCAAATTGGGGGCAATTGCAAGCATACTTAGTGAACTTAAATTTAAATGATTTTGGTTTGTTTGAAACAGTTGAGCTTATCATAAAAAAGTATACAAATCTGAGCTATTGATACCCAAAATAAAAAAAAAAGTTAAATAGATGTGATACAAGTTTAGTATAACTCGTATATGAAAGGTTGAGTGTTGATAAAAATTCACTTCCTCTACACATGTAGTTATTCTTGCCCACATTCATGTATTGCCTCTACTATACTAGTTTCTTCTTATCTTCGCATTTTTCTCAAATTGTGCATTATGTTTTCTAGTGTTCTCTTTTGGTTTTTAGTCTCATGTCTCTGTTACATCTACAAATTGTTTCTGGCTAACTAAATAATGGTAAATTCCACATTATTGTCTGGTTCTTTTGCTGAATTTTCCCTTCCTTTGGCTACAAAATTTTGATTCCTTAGGAATTGGCAAATGCCTTGGCTGTACAAATTCGGCAGTGTCTATCAAGCTTTGTGGATGCTATTGAAAAAATACTTGTAGAGCAGATGCGCGTAGAACTTCACGCTGATGCTTCTGATAATTGACATGTAAAACGCTTGTGGTACTAATCAGTCATGGCAAATACCTTCCATGTGTCAGTGTTGTCTGTTCGTTAAAAATGATCATGTACTCAAATTAGTAGGAGTTATTGTAAACATATTGCTGAAATGATATCCTCTGGTAGGTTGGACAGTCTTCCTCTGCCTTATGAATCGTGATGCCTTCACCTGTATCAGTAACTTGATTGATTCTTTTATGTAATATATGTATTTTTGGCCTGATAAATAGGCTTGATCACATAAAGCATTGTTGGTCATTTGATTATAAATGGTACAATTTGTGTGCAAAAGGGTTGTAAAGTATCGAATTGCCCTTTATTGAGAACCTACAACGTTCTACATTATATATATGATGATATTCACTTTCACGGTAGGATTCAACAGAAAATCAAATGAAATAACAAACATGTTATGCAGCTTGGCATTCAACAACTATCATTAAAAATGGAGAGGAATCAACTATTGATCAAATGAATATACCAAGAACAAAGGTAGAGAGCAAAGAACACCCGGAGAGTACAACAGCACTACCGTCGAAAAGCATTGCGTTCCCCTGCTTCAGACCTGCCCTGCAAATAATGAGTCCGGCGACGGACACTCTCCTCTATTGTTGAGCTTCCCCCCTTCTCAGCACCATAAACACTAGTTTGAACTGCATCCAAGAAATTCCTACCACTGGATCTGGCAGCCTTGGAAGCTTCTAGTGCATCATTCTCTTCAGCCTTCTTCAAACGTTTCCATCTCTGCTCTTCATGCAACTCAGCATCCATTTGCATCTCCCTTAGCCTGGCAGCTCTTTCTTCTTCTGAAAGTTTAGGAGCAACATTGCGACGCTTAAATTGTGATTCATTTCGAGCTTTCATGGAATATCTTTCCTGCTCTAAATTTTCATTTTTTCCCTTGGCAACACCTTGACCTTCATCTTTTGTAATTTTTATAGAGTGATACTTCTCACTTCGCTGTGCTCTGTTACGTGATTCATCTTCTGCATCTGAACGCTTAACATGGTTCTTCTCACTTCGACGTGATCTGTAATGTGATTCATCATCCAAATGCTTAACACGGTTCTTCTCACTTCCACGCACCCTGTTATGTGATTCATCTTGTGGATCTGAATGCCTAACATGGTTCTTCCCAGTTAGACGAGCTCTGTTACGTGATTCATCTTCCGAACCTGAATGCCTAGCTTGTTTCTTGTCACTTTGATGTAATCTTCTACGTGACTCATCTTCTGAATCTGAATGCCTAACATGGGTCTTGTCAATTCGATGTGACCTTCTGTATGATTCATCTTCTGAATCTGAATGCCTAACATGACTCTTCTCACTTCGACGGGTTCTTTTTTCCAATTCATCTTCTGGATCTGAATGTTTAATGTTCTTTGATATCTTATGATGACCACTCTTCCTCCTTTCGACTTCAGCAGTGTCATTTTCCAATTCTGATGCTTGCATGAATGATGACTGTTTTCGATGCTTTGAAGCATCGTGATGGTGCTTCTTCTGACGATCCTTCTTGGTACGTGCCTTCTCTGTGGGCTTCTTTGCTTCAACCTTAAAAACCAAAAAACCAAAACAAAGGATCAGCATATATACACATCAGCTCTAACCCAATGTTCCGGCCTTACGGATCGGTTAACGAGTGGATAACACCCTGAGTTCATCACCCTAACCCTCACAGTAGCTAAAAATTTGAAAGCATGTTTTCGGAAAAGCACATATGTCAACATTGATATCACAATATAGTGTCATTGATTAATTTCATTCCAAGCTTAAAGAAAGTAGAGAAGAAGAGAAAAATAAAAAACTCACGGATTTGCGAATCATGGCCATCTGGACAGGATTGTTTTTAATCCGAGAAAGGGCTTCCTGCTCGCGCTGCCGGATCATAAGCAAAGGATCTGAGTGGAGTTTCCTCCAAGCATCATTGGCAGACTGAGGCTTTTCTTCGAATAGAGCTCCTGGCACGGACGATGATGCCTGCTGCTGCTGCGGAGTCACACATGAACAAACGATCAAAAAACATGACTTTTTACTCGCACTATTTTCATATGACAGATGCAATGAAAAATACCTTGGCCGCCGCGGAGGCTGCTGAGGAGGAAGACGGTTCTTCGGTCTTTGGTAGGGCTTCAAGGGCCTTGAACCCATCGGAACCGCCAGGGCGCCCTACAGCCAATCCCGAATCGTACAAGAACTCCAATCTCTCTTGCCTCCTGCAGTCGCAATCAATAATTGCAGTTAAATAGATGAATGATAATCAACTGAGAAATCTTGAAAAACAAACCCTAACCCTAAAATCGTAATTCTAACCCAAATTTCCCAATTCTAATTGTAACCGTCCGTAATCAAAGAATATTGTGGTGCTTACGGGACAAGGCCGGCTTGCTCCTGGAGAAGACGGAACTCGGAGCGCTCCCTCTCTTCGAGAATCTGTTTGCGGAGCTCGTCCAACTTCTTCTGCTCGGCCTCGTGCTTTTGCTCCGCCTTCCACACGTTCTCTATGTTCCTCAGACTCCCCGTGTGCCATCCCTTCTTGTTGAGAAACTTCAACGCCATTGTTGTTCTTGTTGTTCACACTATCAATATCGAATATAAGAAACTCGCAGCAGAGTCGCAAACAGAGAGAGAGGTCTTGTAAAAGCTCTAACTTGTCAAGTTGTAAGCGTTGCGGTAAAATGGGTTCGACTAACTGCGGTGAAATGGATGTTATGCTAGTTAGTTCTGATGCTGTCCGCCTATTCTTATATTAATACAATTAATCTATAAATATAAAAGGAGAAGGTATATTGGGAGAAGGAAGTATAAGATTAAATATTTAAAAATTTAATATTATCCTTTATTAATTAAAATATTAAAATTAAATAATTTAATATTTTGAAGGTAAAATAATAAAATAGAATAATTAGAATTAAAAATAAAATAAAATAGAAAATCACCTCTCTTTTTATTTATAGTAATTCATTTACCTCATGACCTTTTTGTAGGAAAAATAAATTTTTATTAAAACCTTTATATTTAAAAATGATCAATTAGTACGCGTATAGTGTGTGCTAAGCCTAAAAGACTAGTATTAACAATGTCTTATCGCATTCCAAATTAAATTAAAAATTTATATATATATATATATACTTTTTAAAAATTTGAGAGAAGGAAAATGGAATTCGGGAGATTGATTTAAGTTAACAAGTAACAACGTAGTAAATATTCGGCAAAAGCAAAATTATGTACATGCCTAAATTTGCGTAAGGCATATGAGCCCAAAAATTTATTTATTTTTTTTTTCTAAGCTTCTATGTGAGAAATATTTACCTTGAACTTCATGCTCATATATGTAATTTGTAAATAAATAAGTTCATGCATCATAGATCTAGATTTTTTAGGACTATAGACCTTGTGTAGATATAAGTTAAGGGAAATTTTATATGTACTCAAAAATATTATTTTCTTATCTAATTTCATAATTTACTCAACACTCATTTTTTTAAATTTAATTTTTTTTCTCATTTACCTCAATTTTAATTATCACATTACCCTTATTAGTTAATACACAACCATTATTTTCAATTTCTGTCCTTATCAACATTTCACACACACACACCCAACATCACCCAACGGATTGGAGTTTGAGAGAGGGAGGCAATGAGAAGGATGAGGGAAGAGAGAGAAAGGGAAGGAGAAAAAAGAACATAGATGGGAAAGGCAACGCCGGCGAGATGGGTGGTTGGGGGAGGGAGGTGGTAGAACTGCTAGGGATAGAATTGCTAGGTTTTTTTTTTGGGTTCTTACAACATTCTACATGCACCCTTTAAATATGTGCTAGTTATTCGGGAGGGGGTTCCGAATATTTGTGATACATTTAGTGGCTCCTGATTGAATAAATCTAGATATAACTTATATATATTTTTAATCATATTGTACATGATCTTCCATAGAATTGTCTTTAAATTTGCCCAAAATTGTCTTTGGAATTGTCTTTGATTTTATGCACTTATATCATGCCTAGATTCTACTCACAGATCATTCGATGGGCACTTGCCGAATACCCTAACCATATTCAGTAGAAACTTGCTAAATATCTTAAGTATTTTCGGTGGGCACATGTCAAATATCCTATCACTATTCGATGGTCACTCACGAAAAATTATATCATCGTGTTTAGTGACCAACGACCGAACACTGCACGAACCCAAATTCATTCATATCATAGATTAAACAATTGTAAGAGACATCAGGTCTTAGACCTCTTTGAGCCATTAGCTCAAACGCGGAGAGGGCAATCTATTAATTAAGGAGCTGTAGGTAAAGCCTCCATGGATCATTTCTTCCAAGAGATTAAGTGCCTCAGTACTCTTCCCTTCCTTGCATAAAGCATCCAATACAGCATTGAATGTAACAATATTAGGCAAGGCTCCACAATCAATCTTGTCTTGAAATAACCGCACAGCTCATTCCCACACCTACCGGACTTGCACAAATATGAAATTAAGGATGTAAAAGTGACAACATCAGGCTTTATGCCTTTTGTAGTCATTTTCTAACATTCCTTGCAAAGAGTGCTGATTATAACATTATAGGTATAGGCATTTGGCGATTTTTTCCCAAAAATAATATGGAAATAGAGGGAGAGAAGTAACAGAACAGATTAATAGTTATTTAGTTACTACGGTCAGTAACATGTTGATGAAAACATTTCCTTACAATTTCTGGTTCAGTACAGGGCTGCCTGTTGTGTACTACAACAAAGACAAATAAAAAAAACCACATTATCCAATTAGAACCTGATATTCCTTAACCTCCAAAATAATAAAAGAATCCTACTAGTACCAACACAAGGAAACATCAAAATGCCACAATAAAGGTCATAAAGAAATCATTTTCACAAAGCCCACTGTTTGAATATTTGAGGAACTGAGGTATTCTGAACTTTACAAGTGCCTGAGCTAGCTAACCTAGCCCCAATAACAGCAAGAAGCCCCATAGGAAATTATAGATCTAATAAGGTCTAAGTAAATCAAAACATCTTGTGAAAGCTTCACCAAAAGTTGTATCTTTCCCCCTGATAATTACTCAACCACCTGCATGAAAAGTGAGGCATCAATTAGCCCTATTCTATGAATATATAAGATCAATGATTAAGTATCTTGCTACAAATATGCAAGCAAGCAGGCTCATGCGGACACACACACAGAGTATAGTTTTCTTAACTGCCATGAAAGACATTGTCATATAGTTTTCTTAACTTACTCAAATATAAATAAAGAACCCTAAGTTAGTCTTAAGTATGTGTCTTTAAGGTTCCCAGTATTTTACAACAGAATCATATATTTGAATTAAAAGATAAAAAATAAAAAATAAAATAAAATCTTAAGATAACAAATGATCTGTCACATAATTAATACAATATCAAATACTAACAAACCCACACCCACCTCATTCTCTCTCTCTCTCTAGTATGCACCTAGGCCAACAAAAATTAAAGAGATAGAAACTTACTCTGCAATCATTTGGTAGGAAGGTAGATCCTGATGGTGTCTTTCATTCTAAGCCTTTTACGACAAGTTGGGCACTTGTGCTGAACTTTTATTGATGCTTCAATACACATCTTGCAGAAGATGTGACCACACTTTGTTGATGTTGCTTCATTAAATGGGCCCAAGCATATTGGGCAACTGAAGGAGGGAGTCTCTGGAGGTTGCGCACTCTGAGAAAGTTCTGGTGTAGGCACTTCCTTTGTCTGCAATAGAAAACTTCCTGGGTTTAGTAGTCTTAAACTTCAACAGTCAATTAACCATTAAGAGTGAGAAGCTTATAAAAGCCAGAGTTTGTAACTAAATTTTTTGTAGGCCTCACCAAGCTATTATGACTGGTGGATTCAGTGTTCACACTAAACCAATAATCAAAGAAAGAATTCCTATATAACTCGGCTCTTTTATGTAATGACAACTTTTGACAACCTATGCTCATAGTGAAAGACGAAGGTTCAACATTATTAAAACTTGTCACCTATAACAAACCTGTATGCAGAACTAGAATTGTGCAATTTTGAGGAAGGGAAATGTTGAATTAACAAATTATCAGCCTTCAGACTGTCATGCCTGATTTCCTGGTCACATTTCCCCATTTTCAAGTTGATAAATTCTTTTTTCTTATAATTTCTTTACGGTAGCCCACATCTCTGTTTATTATCAGCAGAGAATCAGAGGGAAATTTGAAATTGGAAAAAGTCAATCATGAGACCTTCTAACATTTGCTTGAGACCCATTCTATTTGAAAGCAATAATTAAAGATTAAGGATTGAGTTCCACATTGCAGTCCAGATTTGAAGTAGGCAAAGCTTCTAGACCAGAAAGACAAAGGGCAAGTCTGTACAAAATTTTCTTCTCCAAAGATACTTCAATATCATGCTATATAAACTGATTAGTTTCACACTGTGAAACAAATAACTTTCATGTTATCAATATGTAGAAGCCAACCTAACATATAAAGGAATACACTACTAATGTATATTGGAAAAATAAAAGATAAGGAAATATGACAACGCCAATCAACAGAGGTTCAAAAAAAAAAAAAATTTCATATCACCTTGTTTTTGTCAGAGTCTTCCGAGCTAAAGTGATGCTCCCAATTCAAAACTGCTTGATTTCGTAAAGTTCTTCTGCGCTTGATGCAATGAAGGGGGATTAGAGGAATTTGAGCAGCCACATCTGAAGATTATACATGCACAATGTAAGAGACTCTTAAGTATCGGAGAAGTGCAACAATAATTTGACTAAATCCAATAATAACTAAATGTAACATTAATAACCAAGTTCACTTTGAAATAGCTATTTAAAATGAAATATTGACTAAAACATTTAATAAATAGAAAATATGAAAAGGAGAGTAAACCAGTAATGCGAAAAACTTCAAAACCAGGTTTGAATGCTTTCTATGTGGTGGCCATACAAAATTCCATCTGTGTTTCCCCCATTCCATGGCAAAACTTAAATCATAAAGCAATTGTAAGGTTCTTTCCAGGAAAAAAAAAAAAGATTGAGAGGGAATGTCTAGTTATTTACCCTTACGTAGATGCAAATGAAGGAATGATGTCAGACTAAAGGATCTTGAAAAATTAAACCTAAAGCTTCAAAATGCTAAATAAGGCATTAATCACTGAAAATTGTTTTTAGAAATTCTAAAGTTTAATGTACAAGTACATTATATTTATACTTATTATATTTTTATATATATGTATATTTAATGTTCTCTTGTCAGGCGTTATGTTGTCAGACTCAATCTGGACCACTGAATAGGTCAACTCTTGTTTGGATGTATGGTCCAGATCAAGAGTCTAACATTCCAGATGCCTGGGAAAAGAACATAATTATACATACATATATATATATTTTAAGGGGGAGAGAGAGAGAGAGAGAGAGTCATTTATGTATTATTTATAATAAATGGCGTAGACAAAGAAGAATGAACCTTAAAAAGTCTGCTCCTAAACATCAAAACTGCTAGACATAACTGAAAGAATATCTACCTATAAATTTTCAAGTTGAATCACAATAAAAGACATGCTTAGATAACTATAGTTTCCCCTGAACTGAATTCAATGGGATCCTAAGTTCCTCTTAAAAATATTTGGTATACTAGTAGGCGTCATGTTTTTTCACAGGACAAAAAAAACAAAGAAGTGGTTTCAAGCACAATAAAAGTATGACAGTCACTTACATAGGAAGGGCTCTTATAAACGTGTACAAACAGTAACCAAGTCAAATAAATGCACAACTTAAGAATAAAACGAAAGGAACCATGCAAACGAACCTGAATGACCATTATGAATTTCTGTATTGGCAGAAGGCACCTCTCTCACCTCAAGGTTTCTTCGAGAATTATTCTTTGCCTGACAGCAGGAAAAAGAATAAATATGCATGCTACTACGAAAATAATAAAATGTTAAATAAAGGAATCATAAAAGAAAATACAAAATTTCATACTTGGGCATATATCCTTGGGGAAATTATAGCAACATCATCATCAATGACCTGACAATCGTTTGAAGCTTGTGATTCTGACAAACCATGTACTTCATCTTGACCTTGTTGACTATTTTGCCAAGTATTTCTGGCATTTAGAACCATGTCCTCACAAGGAGCTGGATAGTTGAGGTCCACGGTTAATGGCATCTTCCCCTTTTGAGAATTCCTCATTTTCCCTTCCATACATTGCTCTAAAGAGTGTGAGGCCATGCTTCTGTCAAAAGGTAAAGATCCTATACATCCAGAAAGATGAAAATACCATTTACTAACAAAGGAAATCGACATGCTCTATTTCAGAGAACTTAAAATCTGTAAAAACCACAATGTTGATCAAATAAACCAAATGCAGGCATGAAATATAACATAAAACCTATCAACTTGCAGGATCTCCAATACAAATAACATACATGCCCTGCAGGATCCCTAATGTAAGGGGGGGGGGGGGGGGGNGGGGGGGGGGGGGAGAGGAGGGCTAAAACGAAATGCACAGATCAGTCTTTATATACGTATATACAAAGACAAAATATGTATTAAGTTTCCATAACAATAGTTATATAACACATGCGCACATCAGTCTTTATCTATGAGTAATACTCGAAATACTACACTTATTTCTATAACTATTTGTTTGTACAGAAATGTTTTACTCTATGGCGTAGCAGCCTTGTTTCATGCCATCAGGCGTTGCGTGCTACCCCTACACAGAATGGGTGTGAGTAAAACCACGACGAGTCATGTAAGCAGTCACGTCATGAAGTACAACAATTCTGTAAAATGACGACGAGTCATGTAAACAATTCTGTAATATTTTCCTCTATATACGGTGGATATCA
The DNA here is from genome assembly GCA_003254885.1 of Purshia tridentata. NCBI lineage: Eukaryota > Viridiplantae > Streptophyta > Magnoliopsida > Rosales > Rosaceae > Purshia > Purshia tridentata. Next base: position 28,771 of record QANT01009034.1, read on the forward strand.
ACCAATAAGTGATCATCCATCTATGGTTTCAAATAAAGTTTTCAACTTTGCAACCGAGTCTGATTGAATCCGAATCAAACACAAATCTTGAAAGACACCTACACAACCCATGAAAATAAAAAATAAAAAGAGGTATTTTGCGCAAACAAAATCGCATCATGACAATATAGAACTAATAATAGGGGCCCTTTTTACAAGAAAATCAGTCCATTAACCTTGTGCCACCAAAAAAATATCAAACCATTATTGTTCCATTGATTTAATCAATTGGGAGTTAAAGGAAGAATGCTCCTTCAAGATCGATCAAACAAAAGTGATATAATATTCTGCTATGTATATATCATATGTATGAAAAAGATGCAAATTTGCACACAAATAACCATATGTTCTTGATTGTCTGTATCTACATAGAATCAAAAACCCAGAAATCATCCATCAAGAAAAGCAATATTCAACGCAAGAAACAATAAAATAAAGAAAAAAAAAGAAAGAAAAAGAAAAAGCGTACCTCTAAGCCTCTCGGTGCAAAAAGAGAGAAGGGATTGATTGACTAGAAATTTTGTAATCACTGCAACGAATTTATAGAAAGAAAGAGAGAGAGAGAGTAGCCGAAAAAAAGAGATAAGAACGGCGAAGGGACAATGAAGCTAGAAAATTCGATGTATCTTTCTGTTTTGGTTTTTTCTTTGTTTTGTTTCTTTCCAATTGAATTCACCGTGATTGAGAAAATAAAATCAATCGAAATCAGTTTTCGGGAGTCTGGAATTGTGTATGCCCTTTTTTCAGCGATTTCCTGGAAATCGTTTCCAAATTGAATTTCAGTCCCCAGTATGGTACTTTCTGTCTTGGGGTCGTCTCTCCGGCATTGCGAGTACGTGGACTCGCAATCTTTTAGAAGAAAAGGTCAAACCAATGGGTCAAGTACTCAAGTTGTTCGTGTTCGGTGAGTGTGAACCGGACCACTGACCCGACACCTTTCCTCTCTTTTTTTTTTTTTTTTTTTTTNTTTCACTTAGTAAGTACGATGCAAAATACATGGATACCGCGACTTTCGATACTATTTTTCCTATATTTTTAGCTGCTCCAACGACTGATACGATTTTTCTAAGCAATTGTAGACGTCCGAAAAAGTATTTGTTTACCTAATTTCTTCAATTTTCTAATCTCCCAAAATCCAATCCATCTTCCGATATTCACTATAAATAATTCGATCCTCAGATAATTATGATCTTTTTAGCTTGTGGCCAAGGAATGTAATTTCGATTTCGATGGAAATTTCGATGGAAATTTCGACGGATATTTCGACGGATATTTCGACCAAATTTCGATTTCGCTAGGGTTTAAACAAAAACAACGGAAATTGCTATCAAACTATGGAAATTTTAAATGAAACTTTAATATATATTTATTTAACGTATTATCTACTACATTTA
>QANT01009036.1:0-12702 GCA_003254885.1 Purshia tridentata
ATGGGTGGGTAGTTTGTTTTTAATTTTTTTGCCTTTTTTTGTTTTTTTACTTTTTTGTTTTTCTTTTGGAATAATATTGTGATATTTTGTGATAACTGATGGTATTTTCTGATTTTTGTAGTATTTTTTTTGATTTAGTTTGTGATAATTATTGTGGTACTTTGTGATATTTATGGAATTTTTTGTGGTATTTTGTGATTTTTATTATAACAGATAATTATCAATACACCCATCCTGGGCTACTCTCTTCCTATATAATCCACCTTATTAATTGGGCTTCCTAACAGGTCCATATACTTTTTTTCCGGCCCACTTTTTATCCCCCCCGGTCCACTTCTTTTTCCAGTTAGTTTAATTTCTTTTTAAAATGGCAATGTTGCCCTTCTTTTTTTTTCCGTTTCTGTCTCTATGTCTTGATTTGTCTCCTACTCTCCATTTCTTGCTGACTCATTGCACCCGATGGTAAGGGAGAACGGCATGGTCGCCGACCTCCAGATCTGAGCCAAAGGCGAGGAGATCTGAGGCTAGGATAGCTAGGGTCGACCTTCGAGGCTAGAAGGGTGGGCTCGATCTAAGTCTGGGCTGGATTTGGTGGCGGTGCGTCGCCAACGAAGGTTGGATAGATAGCTTGATAGTTTTCTGTAGTGTTTTTTCTTTTAATCTTTTTGTATTAGATCTAATTTCAGTAATTTTGGATGGACAGAAGGAATAACAACATGCGGCAACAAGTGTGATCAAAAGGCCATGGCTAGCTTGGTACAGGTACTGAGAAGCCGAAATCTAACACCCCAACAACAACAATGTAACAATATTAATATATAGATATGAATTCTTTAGAGGCCTTTCTGCAGATGATCAAAGGCTTTATGGTGCATATAACATAAGTGTTTGTGTGTGTGTGTGTTTGTCTGCAGGAGTAGGATTATAAATCAAAGGCTTTATGGTGCATATAACATAAGTGTTTTTGTGTGTGTGTTTGTCTGCAGGAGTAGGATTATAAAAACGTGGTTGGCTGGATAAACCCCTTATGAAATTACTTTGACCCCTTTTGATCATTTGTTGTGTTGACTTCAAAGAAAGTAAAGGACAAATGTTTAAAAAGCTGCATGTTTGTGCAATTTGGGTCATTGGGTGTGGAGAAGTTGAGAATCTGATTGATGAATAATGACTGTGACCATTGGTCAAAGCGTGTGGGTGGTGGTATAATGAAATCATGAAGAAATTGGGTTCTACTTTTCCTATAGCATGTGATCTGATTAGTAAACAATTTTTGTTTGTATTTTGATTAATAATAGTTTTGTTCCACTTACTTGCTTTTCATTAACCAGTTTGACATAAATAGTTCAATTGTACTAGATGTACACCTATTTTTGTTTAATTTATTCATTGCTTTAATTTATCTATTTCATTTATTTTTCTGGGATTCATTCAATTTATCAAGTTCTAATTTCTTGCAGTCTAGTGAAGTTTGACATGAATAGTTCAATTGTACTAGATGTATATCTATTTTTGTTTAATTTATTCATTGCTTTAATTTATCTATTTCATTCATTTTTCTGGAATTCATGCAATTTATCAAGTTCTAATTTCTTGCATTTCAGGGCATTGAGAAGGGCTATAATTGTATTTAAATTGAGTATTTTCTATATGTTTTAGTTTGTCACTATTTGACAGCAACTATATCAAATTAGATATTAGTAGTTGTAGATTTTGCTTTAAATGAGGGTTATGATTGTTACTGCTGATCAGTAACAATATGTATGATTGTTACTGTTTGTCTGTAACAATATATAAGTGAGTCTATGATTATTACTAATTGTTAGTAACAATATATAAGTTAGGTTATAATTGTTATTAGTTGTCAATAACAGTATATAAGTGAGGCTATGGTTGTTATTGGTTTGTTAGTAACAATATGTAAGTGAAGCTATAATTGTTACTGAAAGTCAGAAACAATATATAAGTGAAGCTATAATTGTTACTGATAAATAATAACAATATATAAGTGTGGTTATAATTGTTACTGATTGTCAGTAACAATATGTAAGTTGGACTATAATTGTTACTATTTGTCAGTAACAATATGTAAGTAGAGCTATGGTTGTTAATGTTTATCAACTACATCATAACATTTATAATAGCTATTACTAATTGTCATTAAAGTATAGTAACAATAAATTAACTAAACTCTTGTATTCTAATGGCAAAAAAAAAAAAAAACTCAAGCTCATGTATCAGTTAAAAAAAAAAGATAAAAAAATGTATAAGTTAGTATAAAGTTAGTAGGTATAAAAAAGATACTTTAGCAAAGAAACCTAAAGAAAAGACAAAAAAAAATAAATCTCCACATCTTTTAGCTAGTGGCCGTAGATGAAAGCCTAACACATGGCACCATGTTAGCCAAGAATTTTTTATTATTGTAACAGTTATTTAGTTTATATAGAAACCGGTGGCACAAGTGTAATTTTAATTGATTTTAATGAATTATTTTAAAAGGTGGGCCGGCAAGTTATTTCTTTTCCGTGTTTGGGCTTAATGAGCAGTGAAAGTGTCCAAATGGACTTATTAAAAAATATCTCTTAATTTATATAGACTATAAATCTTTAATCCATAGATTCATAAATCATGATTCATAATTCAAAATTAACTTCATAATAAATTATTATCTATATATATTAGACTAGTAAACTTACTAACTTAGTAGTTTTAGACTTCTAGTTAGAAATTCAATGTATTAATTTCTATGATTATTTTAAAATTAATATTAAATTATAATTTATATCAAATGATTCAAATCAAATTCAAACTCAAAATCAAGCATAATTTCATCATGCATTCATACTAGACAATTTAAATAACCCAAGTAAACAACTCAATTTTCACTTAATCAAATATATCAAAATTAAACCCAAAATTGGTGTAAAACTAAAACCCTAAAATTCAATATCACAAATTCTTCAAATTAGGAATCTAAACATTAGGAAAGTAAAAGCCCATAGTGAGAGGAAGCAAAACCACAAAAAATTATGTTGATCGAATATTCGAGGTGGCCAGGATCGGCAAACAAGCGCTACTGCTTGATGGACTATTATTTCAGATTGGTGTTGCACCCGAAATCTTGGAGTTGAAGGAGAATGACGGGTGGGTGGCTCCTGCAGGTGCCAGTCTTAGGTCGCCGGAGAGTGCTGATCAGTTTCGCAAGGCGGCGATGGCGGCTTCAGCTTGCGGGTTAGCAAGGAGCCAAGTCAAGGAGAGGCAGAGGCAGAACGTAGTGTGCAGTGGAGTGGCTGTAGGTCGAGCGTGGCTGCAGGTCACACCGGAGATGGTGTGCCAGTGATGGAAGCAAGGTTCGGGTGAAAGGATTGAGCGGAGAAGACAGCCTGGGTTGATTTGGGTGAGAGACCAGTGAGTGAGAGAGGAGCGAAATATGGCAAGTGGAGTGAAATTTCGATGCTTTTTTGCTTAAATTTTGCTGAAATTTCACGAAAAATTGGAAAATCGCATTGATAGAGTCTTGAAATTTCAGGGCGAAATTATCTCGAAATTTCAAGAAATTTCATCAAAAATATCAAAATTTCAGCAAAATTTTAATGCGTACGTCAAAACATTTCGATAGCCCCTCAAAACAAAATTTTCGACAAAATTTCACCAAAAATTTCAAAATTTAATACCTTTGAATATACTAAATTATTAATATTATCTTAACAATCTAATGTAAATATCCCTAACATATAACTGATCAGAAAGGACAATGCTTGGGTCTTCAAGCTTGAAGACCAACCTTTGTCCTCAAGCCCGCCAAAAATCATAATTCCGTCGTGCCGGCTCAAGATTAAAACCGTTTAATTTTTAGATCACCTAATAAAGATCATTTCTGGAAAAAATTAACTCAATCGGAAATCGTTTGGTTGTATAACTATTAACGAATAGATACATGGTTTGGTCTTTTAGCTATGACCTTATATTTATTCATTAACAATTATACAACCAAATGATTTCCGATTGAGTTGATTTTTTGTAGAGATGATCTTTATTCAGTAATCTAAAAATTGAATGTTCCGATTTTGAACCAGCATAGCGGAATTATAACTTTTTGTAGGCTTGAAGATAAGGTTGGTCATTAAGCTTAAGGACCAAGCATTTTTCCATCAGAAATACCCCAAAAATTTCAAAGAAAAACTAATACCAATCTGCCTCGCACGCCCAGCTCCGATCTGCCTCACCACAGCCAGTCGCCAGCCAGTCGCCAAGCCCAGCGCCGTCTGCGTCGCACACGTAGTCGCTACAGCCAGTCGTGACGCGCAGCGCCGAGCCCAGTCAGTCGCGATCTGCTCGCGACGCCCAATCAGTCGCGGAGCCCAGTCGCCGATCTGCCTCTCTCTCTCTCCCCCCTTCAGTTCTTTTCTGGTTTGTTTTCTCTCTTTTCTTTCAGTTTTTTTCTTATTTTCAGAAATGCTTTGGTTTTTGGTTAAAAACCTCTTGCCGTGTCCGATTTTCGTGTCCCTTGCTGTGTCCCTGCGTGTCGGCGGCGTGTCGGACGGTGTCGGAGTGTCGGACACCTGACACTCCACCTCTTTGAAGTGTCGGTGCTTCTTAGCTACCAACCTTAATGCAAAGCTGTTTGCTAGAGATATAAAACAATTACAGATCAGTACGAGTTGGAGTTTTATTATGGCTTTAGATTCTCATCTCTAGCTATTATTTCTTGATCACCTCATATTTTCTTTTTCTTTTTCTAATATATGGGTATAAACTCACTCCAAAAGAGGTGTAAATTTGCCCACACAAATCTTATCACTTTGTGCCTTTCTACCGTTGATGACCAACCGTTGACATTTCTTGACAACAATCTAATTGATCAAAAGCTTAGCAGAGAAGGAAATCTGCTTTAAGGTACAATTTTCATTGATTAATTCAGTTTCTTTAATTATTTTCGAATTTGGGGTTAATTTTTTTTCTTCTGATCTCCAATGGCTGTGAAAACAACACTTGAGTACTCCTCCCAAATAAGAAAAATGAGGGATGGATGAAGATTGTTAAGTAGATTTGGATTATTAAAAATGAACAGACCCTTTGCATTCTGAATAAAATTTCTTATTTTTTGTTTAGTGTAATGATAGTAATTGGTTCCTTTATGAATGCAGGTGAAGGTATAACTGTATAAGGCAGCAACAATGAATCTTTAACTTTTAGGGGAATGCGGCCAGCCAAGTCTTTGAAGTTGGAGGTCAGCTCTTGGCAAGTAGGCAAGTAAGCTTTTTCTTCTCTGTCTACAGATCTGGCCTTTCGTGTTGTGCTCTAATTATTTTTAATTTTTTTTTACAAAATAAATGAAATAAAATCTCTGGCAAGTTTTTAGCTCATTTTTTGGGGGTGGCTACTTCTTCTCTTCTCAGTCTGTGGACCTATTCTTCGGTGTTCAATTTTATTTTATTTTTTTAAATGAAAAGGTAATCTCTGTCTACAGATCTGGCCTTTCGTGTTGTGCTAATTATTTTTAATTTTTTTTTTACAACATAAATGAAATAAAATCTCTGGCAAGTTTTTAGCTCATTTTTTGGGGGTGCCTACTTCTTCTCTTCTCAGTCTGTGGACCTGTTCTTCGGTGTTCAATTTTAATTTATTTTTTTAAATGAAAAGGTAGTTTTTTGTAATCATATTCTTTATTTGGTGTGGCTAAATTTTTTCTTTGTTACATCATAATATTATCTTTCAATTTTCATTTGCGTATCTCATATTGCTTTGTTTGTATTTGCTAGATAATTACAATTCTTTGTGCATCTTTGTGTTCACTTTTCAATTTTTTCTTTTGTTTTTTCCTTTGTGATGGTAGATTTTTAACTTTCCCATCTTTATTGTTGATTGTTTACCCTTTTTAGGTCTCCTCTTGCGTTCATGCTTTGTTGCTTTGAAGTAATTGCTGAGTAGTATTTAATATTTAAGACTTCAGCTCTCTACTTCATAGGTCTGTTGTTTTCTTCTATTTTTCAACTTCTATCCACCTTTTTAATGCTGTTGTGGTTAGTTTTCTCCTCACTGTTAAGTTTTTGTGTGGTGTTTCTATTATATACTTTTTTTAAATACATATTCATTTGTGAGATTTTTTTATATATAGTGTTTGTCTATTTGTTTTTAAAATCTATGAGATTTGTATACTTCAGATTGTTTAAATGTTGCTTGAAAAATAGAGTTGACTCATTTGTCAACTTTTGTGTTTCATTTTTTTTCCGCCATGTTGTTTGTCTTGTGGATTTTTGTCAGTTGTCATTTGCCTTTTCTTTGCGTTTGCTTGCTTGCTTTGATTTTTCTTCATGGTTTTGGTTTGCATGGTCTTTTGCATTCACCTACAAGGTTGTTGAGCCTGTTAGTTCGTTCTTGGGGTGGGTATGGTATTTTTTTTTTTCCCTCCACTTAATGCATGTGAATTTAGGCTTGCTAATTTTTTTTTCCCTCTGTTGGCAAAGCTGGCACTCTTTCATTTTCGTTATGGAGTTTATTAGTTTGTAACCCTGTTTTCCTCATTACGAGGTGGTGTTATTTTGTGCTGATCCTCAGTTAGAAATTTTTGAAATTGAACTTGTTTTTTAACACTTTGCTTCACTGCATTTATCAATTGTCTGCTGCCCTTTGCAATTAATCAATTGCAATAAATCCATGCTTTTCATTTGCATGACCAAAAATATAAGGGGTTATCTACACCAACAAATCATCCTTTTCAAATTTACAGCCAAGGAGAGCACATCACTACTACAGATGCCAAGGTAAAAAAGATGAGCCCACTGCTTCACAAAATCAAGAGGAGATGACTACCCCTTCCAAGGATACAGAACCAGCTAAAAACCCCACTAGCAACTGAGATGACATCTTCCACTAACCCAACTGTAAACACTCATCCCTATATTTTTGAATACTGCCAACCTTTTGATTATGCAGACATGTAATGTAATTGTCCCACTATGTATTTTAATCCTTTTTTGAATGCTGATTGGTTTTTTAAGATATCAACAATATCTTAAGATGACAACCAGTATAAAAGTTTCCCATCAGTTTACATTTTGTAACTCATACATGACAACAAACATTGATCTCAATGTAATATTTAGATTGCATTATATATGTAAAAGTATTTACTCTGCATGTAAAAAATCTACTCTTTTCTTTCAATCTTACTAACTCTTATATTCAAAATGTATATTGTTGTCTACGTTTTATAAACTTCTAACACTCGCAGCATCGCGTGGGATCCTTTTCTAGTGTGAACTGGTGTGACTGAAAGGTGGAAAGAAAACAATTGCCACCGATCGGCCTGAGCAATGGTGATGACCAGAAGAAAGTCGGCCTCTGCAACTCCCGCACCGAAAACACCCCATCTTGACCCGAATCTGAACCCAGCTGCCCGAACACCACAAGCCTCATTCTCCACCACCAGCATCATCCCCGCCTCAGTTAAATCTGTAAAGTCCCAAAACATTGGTTGATGAATTAATAATTTTATTATTCGTTTTGTGCTTATTTTTCTTTTATGTGTTTTTGGAAGCTGTTATTGGATGATTGGTGGCTGGTAAAGCCTAAGGGAAAGGGCTTGGCTGTTGGAGGGTTTGCTTCAAGAGAGTAATTCCTTTTTTTCATAATTCACTTTATTATCTATTAGATTTTGAGTTGAGAAATTTGTGGTATGAGGAGTTTTTAAAGTTTAAAGGCAACAAGACCCATAAAGGAATTGGACGATTTTCCATGTTTTATAGTGCATTTCATTAATAGTTAGGGCTTAAAGCCTTGGTAAAAACAAAAAATGTGCTATTTTGTTGCTGAGACTGCTCCAATGTTTCAAAAATTGGGTTTGTGGACATATTTTGACTGATTGAATCTTCATACTCTAATTTTCTGTTTTTAGATTAATGTCTTGAGAATTATTCTTCATTTTCTGATTTTTATACAGCAGGAGACTAGGAGTAAGAATTTTTAGCTCTGCAGCAATTTCTAAGAGACATACTGCCACTGCTCTTGAGACAGTAGATGGTATCATGATTACACTTAGTGGTTTCTTAAATAGGTCTCGCACGCATCAAAATGGCTTTCCATCTAAGGTATGTAATACCTTTTGAATGCTTCCTCTCACCTTTGTTTGCAAGGGAATGAAAAAGATAGAAAATTCCCTATTAAGAGTAGATATGCTGCCATTTCTCCAAAGATTCTATCTTCTAATCAGTTATCACTTTTGTTTGATTATAAATAAAAAAAATAAAAAAAACCGGAGGGAAAGATCATCACTCTTGTATTGTATGAATGAATTGTTAGATATATGTAAGTTTGTGGTAAAAGCTTCTTCCAGTTCCAGATTAAGTTAAGACTGTACCTGCTTATCTGATAGGTATACAATCACTATCTGCTTGGATTTCCGTTTGACTGGGAGGAGTACGCTGCTGGTGTTTTAGGTGAAGATTCTAACGACAAAGGTGCTTCAGTGAGAAATTCAGCTTCTCAGAAGTTCAACATGTCTTCAGGCAACAATGAAAGTAATTCTTTACCATTTTCTATAGATGATATCTCAGTGACAAGGATGCGTGATATATCAGAGTTAAATTTTGGAGATTCTGATTATTGCTCAATAATTAAGAGCATTTTCAGTGATATACAGAGAACATCCGGGGACAATTCTTTTGGGAATACTGGATCATCGATCAATGTAAACATTGAAAATGTGGAATCCGCACCAAGTGAAACTCCAACTATATACAAGAAGGTCGAGGCTGAGGATGACAAGCACATGATTGCAGAAGAATATAAGAAAAGTACCCGGAGAAGTAGGTATGGCCCTCCCCGTAGTGAACGTGTTTGCACAAGAAGCGTGACTAGAATGAAGAATTCTGGAATGAGTTCCACAAGAAGCTGAGGGTGCGGAAAACGGTCTTGAGTTTACCATTGTGAGACCCTTTAACTGTGGATTGGATTTGAATAGATTTCATTCCTGGGATTGACAGCCCAAGTGAGGCTGCTTTAGTAATGTATGTGTGATAGAAGTTGTAATCTTCCCTAGTATTTGCTATTTCTGGTGTGATCAAATCCTGTTTTCTTCTATACAAAATCTTCTTTGCCGTGAGCCACTCAGCTTGTAGATGGTGGTGAATCTCAGAGAACTTTTGTTTATATAAAGGATGCTACTGAATCTGTATTGTTGATGATTTGTAATTTTTGTTTTTTTTGTTTTTTCAAAATTGCTTTTCTAAATTAATATTGTATGCAAAGGAAGTTGCTCGGTAGCGCAATATTTTTTTTCTTCAAGAAAATCCTGCTGGGGCCAATGGTCACATTTCCAATGGGGCAACCTTAACAATGAAGTTACAGCTAGGAAGCTTGGTGAAATGACGACTAAGGTGAAGAATTGTCTTTGATAATATTTATTCTCTTTACTAAACGAGAATCGGAGTGATTAGGAATTAAAGTGAATATAAATTAGAATTATGTATTCTCGTTAATGTGTTTATTAATTATTAGGAATGAGAATGAAAATAAAATTGATTTACATAAACATGTTTATTAACTTGTAGGAGTTGGAATTAAAATGAATTTGATTACTAAAATGGTTGTATACAACATCCAATATATTTATGTCAACTATTTATTAATTTTAAATGATAAATATTCATTGTACTAAAAATAAATTTCACCTCAATCTTTTGCAAACAAGTAATTTTTATACTTTAGATTATAATTTATAATAATTTTTAAATATTGATGTGATGTCAAGATACGGTTTTTTTTAATGTGATATTGTATTATTGATTTTTTACAATTAATATATATAATAAGTTGCAAATTTATAATTTCACTTTAATTATATTTGTAATAAATTTTCATTAAAAATGTAAAGGCATTTTGGACAAGAAAAATTTCTTTCTCTTTTCCCCTCTTCCAATCCGGATCTCCCTAAGGAGTGCCAATCACCCAAAATCAAAAATGCCACTCTTGATTTTGGTGGGCCCCACAATTTTTTTTTCCTTCTCCAAGTTTGGTAAATATGGGAATGAAATGGGAATCATTTCTAAATACAAGTAAACATATAAATTGAAATGATTTACATTGTTGCCATTCCCATTAATGATTAGTAAACATATATATGCCATTAAGTTGATTAAGTTGCATTAGCAGTGTTACCAAATTTACGTGGGTATAAGGATTAATGTTTTTGCACTTTGCAGTTTTATGTAAAGGTATTTGGTGAGCCAAGGCTGGAGAAAACCACTGTTGATGTAAGCTCTCAAGAAATCTATAGAGTGGGATCTGAATCATATGATGATAGTGACAAGAGAATTCCTGCCATGACTATTATCAATAAGCAGCTTGGTATATATCTTGACGACATCTTTGATCTAATTGAGCTGTGTAATTGAACATCATTATGGCTATGTAATGGGGTTTGCTTGACAGGTTGGAATCCAAAAACTTAGCTTTGAGACTTGCTTGGGTCAACCCTCACCCTCACCTATAACTACAAGGTTACGTCATATAGGCCGAGGCTATCAAGAAAGCCATTTCTCAATCAACTCCAACAAGCTAAACAAATATGGGTTTGGGTTTTGGTGCCTTTATACTGTTGCTAAGACATAGCTGACTTTTTTGCCCATCAGTTTTCCAGCTTTTTACGTGGGCTGGCAGTGGATGTCATTGTGATTAGTGGGCTAAGTTGGTTCGTTTTAGTCATTTACTACATTTTTACTTTTCGCACTGCCTTTTCTATTTTTTTACGCTGCATGCAGTGGCGGATCCATCGCCAGAAAACCATGCCCAAGCAACTGGGTTGTCTCCCTACCTTCAGCCTTCGACCATCACCTTGCAACCAAGGTGTTTGATAGTATGCCTAGCCCAACACCAAAAAGCAGATCTTACTGTCATGCTTAGTGATATAAGAGATAGAGAGAAAGAGACAGATATAATATATATGATTTTAAAAAAGAAAAATAAATAAATCTTTATAGCATGTTTTTCATTTCTTTTCAATTGATAGACTTAAAGTGTATATATGTATATATATATTTTTTTGGGAAAATTTTAGAAAAAGGACTATAACTATACCAGGTTTTGCAATTGAAGATGCCAATTTCACTTTGTTCTAGTTAAAAACTATAAATCTATTGATTAGTTTCAATCAAGTGTCTGTCGTCAAGTTTGTCAATGAATCCGTTAAAAAATGATCACGTGCCTCCCATGTGAGCAACTTTTAAGGGCAATTTCATCTTTTTGGTGTGGAATATAATCATCCCATCATCTACCCAACCCCCAACTCGATTTCCCGCCCTCCACCTACATCTTCCCTCTAATATTAAACTCCTGTTACAGATTAAACCCTAACTAAGTCTATATATGCTTTTATTTTATCAAACCCATAACAGAAAACAATCTTGAGAGAAGAATAGAGGTTACGGTTTAGGGAACAAAGATTAGGTTAGTGAGAGCATACCTGGTGCTAATGGATCTAAACCCCAAAAGGAGGTTCAATAGCTGCTACAAAGTTAGCTTCCTATTTCTAACCTTTCTTCCATATTCTTTTAATTTTTTATTTTGTGGCAAAAAATTCAATCTTTGCGCTCGTTCTCTGTGTTTGGGGCATTTAATTGATGTGCTATGTTTTTGCCTCAAAATTTCAAAAAGGCAAGGGTAGTTGCAATCTATGGAGGTGGGTCGATCCTCTTATTTGTGAAAGGTCGAGGCATGTGATACCTGGGCTTTTAAGGAGGCTAGGGCTGATGGAAGCACATATAGCTCGAGCTCAATCAAAGCTGAAGAAAATATGGATCTACTTGGTGCTTTGGGGTTTTTTGGCCTTGTACTTATGTATTCAACGGGAAATGAAGAAAAAGAAAAAAAACTGTTGATCATGCATGTATTGGAATTCGGCAATGAATTTAATTAGGTAGCAAATGACATTTTGGTGGCACTCACTGGAAATGTAGTATGTAATGTAGGATGCTTAAGTTTTGGTTAGATATAGTCCTTAGGTTTTGGCCTTAATTGTCATTGTCATGTATATCCCTTTGGAAAATTTATGTAATGGCTTATTGACTAATACAATAGTGGATACCTTATTTTACACTTTGATTTTTGTAAATGAAGATGGCCAAATTAATGACATAATTCAACTAGGCTTATTATCAGTTTTGCTTCTTGAAATTAACTTTCATTCCTAAAGTGCCCCTTTCTCTTTTTTATTGTATCAATTTACCCCCACTACTACAAAAACAGCGATAGACATCAGTTCTTCACTGATGTGTAATGGGTTAAAAACCGATAAGTCCAGGGGTGATAAGAAAAGTCCCAAAAATAGATATCGCTTTCAAAGTGATATCTTTTACAACATTTGACATCTATTTTATCATACATTCTGATATCTTAAAAAACAATTAGATATCGTTTTTAAGAATTTTCGATGCAAGAGTAAACATAAAACTGATATAAATATTAGATATAACATCATTTCTGAATAAATTTAGATGTGTGAACACCAGCATAATATTAAATTTATGATTAAGGATATCGAAATTGGATTAAAAAATGATATAGTAAATTAACTAAACATCGGTTTTTATAATAAATTTGATGTGTCATTAATATTTGATATCGGTTTTGTTATGATATTTCGATGTCAAAAATAGTGTATGGCATCAGTTTTTTTCTAAGAATAGATTTCTAATCCACATGAGATAT